>CANBKX010000371.1:0-26035 GCA_947369275.1 Nemotelus nigrinus
ATTTCTAGTAACTTGAATCTGTGTCGCTTCTATTCCTAATATTCTGGTGCTGTTAAATACTTTTTTCATTCACGTATCAGAATAAGTTTTGTAAAAAGCCGCTTTTTATTAGTTTTTTCACATCGATTTCGATTGCGTGTTGGTGTAGATTGTTTGCGTTTGCTTTACGTGGTTAGCAAAATCTGACAGCAACCTGATCTTTTGCTTCCATATAGTGATAGAGTTTAAGGCAAGCGGGAAGAAAAGATAAAAAGAAAAAGGCATTAAATCGTGACATACACTTTCAGGCGTATACAGTGTTTCTGCTATTATTAATATCTTTATACTTAAAGAGCAACCGTCACGTTGAGTCAGCTGATTTAATATGGCAAAGTGGTGACTTGACTGCTCTAACAAGCCAGTAGATTGTAGCAAATGGGCCCAAACTGGCGGCCTTATGCTAGCTGCGTACGGGTAACCGTCGTTACTACCTAACCTAACCTGCGAGTTCAATAAACGCAATTAAGGGTAATTTGCTTATAGCTTTCAATGACGAAAGAACTATATTTTTCAAGCGAAAAATTAGATGTGCCTGATGCTTATACATAACTGTCAAAGCTTGTATTTCTATGTAAAACAAATAAGCAAATCAATTATAATTAATATGTTAAAAAAGAACGCAAAAAAACCTAATTAAAATATTTATAAGCTGCGATTCTGCTAATTAAAGGCGCTTGATATCTTTACCGAATAATTGACTATGTCATGTCATCAATTTTGTCAATGCTGACACAAATCCGTACACCATAATTTGTTCACCTTTCCGCTTCGAACTACGAATATTTTGCGAGCAATATCACGGATATTGCCCTCTAAAATTACGCAATCCCATAAAATCTTTGTAGATATAATAACATTGCTCCTCCACACTCTCCAACCCTAGCTCCGGTACACTGTGGCCAGATTGGGCTATTTTCCGCCAATTGGGCTATCTAAAATTTGAATTCGCGGGACGTTTTTTCATTTCGCGGGTTGGCGGTTTTTGGGCTATCTATTTATATGAAAAGCTATATTTGGGCTATAGAGTAGAACCTACTGATTGGGACACTGTATGATCGAACCTACTGAACAATTGAACTATAACATCACCGCACATACAATTTCTGAAAGAAAATTCACTCTCAAATCGACCTATCAATAGAACTGAACCGTGAACCAGATTAGCTGGACAAAAATTTGTTCAAGAGTAGTTGCTAATCCGACCAAAAACGGTTTTCCAGCATGAAAAAGTGTTTCCAGAATTTTCCAACCGTTCAAGATCAAGGAAAATTTATCGTTTAATTTCTGCACGACATTTCGCTGGAAATTCATAAAAAATTCATTAAAAAAAACTGAAAAAATCTAATACGCAAAATACAACGAACTAAATGTTCGCAAAAAGTTAGTAGTAATGCAAGCATCAAAAAAATAATTGCTCAGCAAAAAAAAAATCCTGATAGCTTTAAAATTATCAAAAAACAGGTTCAACGTATTTAAAAAAATAGAAGCCTACTAAAACGGACATTGTAAAATTTCGAAGACACTAGCAGAAAGCGGTTGAAAATAAATTAACCATACTGCCAAATAGATAAATTTTTGTACCAATGGTTCTGTAATGTACGTTCCAAAAACTTACCAATATTTGGCCAGCTACTTCCCAGTAAAGTCCGTCGAATTGTTACAAAATTAGAGCTTTGTGATTTAAAAAGGGTTACAATATTCACTCGGTACACTTTGTGGCGAAGGAGCTGATGTTTATGTAGACACAGTTCAGTAATTTCAGTTACAGCTAAGAATACTATGTGATGGCTCTGATGCTTCAAATATCTTTAATCTTGATGAGACAGAATTGTTTTTTTAGAGCAACACCACAAAAATCACTATGCTTTAAATAATAAATATGTACAGATAGAAAACCTTCAAAGCAACGTGCGGCAATTACAGTGCTGTGTAAGTGGAGAAAAGAAAGATTTGGTGGTCATAATAATAGCCAAAAGACCAAGATCGTTCGGAATAATTGGCATTAAGTGAAGTTCGGGCATAACTTGGCGAGCTAACACAAAATCTTGGATGACGGGTCCGATTTTTCAAAAATGGATGCACACACTTGATATTGAAATGCAAACACAAAATCGAAACATTACCATCTTTTTTGATAAAGCTAGATGCGATAGCAGTGATAATGTGGAAGACATCAAGCTGCGATTTTCCCGCCTATTTGCACTTCTCATTTACAGCCCTTAGATCAGGGGATTATACCAAACATAAAACTAATTTACCGCACATTGTTTGCTCTGGAAAATACTGAGCGTACTTCAGACCGAACAAAATTAGTTAATTAATATTTGAAGCTCTCTGCTGATTACGATCTTTTGGGAATAAAGTGTCTCCATTTACAATTACAAAAGTGTTTTTGGAAATGTGGGTTGCCTCGAAATCTGAGGGTCAAAAGCAGAATCGTGATGAGAGTTCAAATTCAAAGTGATTAAATCCCAAATACTTTAGCACACATTCAAAATTTGGCAGGAGTCGATAAATTTACGACCGCAAACGAGTATCTCCCGAAAGATTGGGAAGATGTCTTTTTTGAAGGGGTTTCAACTGAAGAATCCATATCAGCTTTTGTTAATACCGATAGTGAACTCAAATCGTAATATTCTGAAACAGAAAATAAAGTTTGTCAGCAGAATACTAATTCCATAATCACCATAATAAAGCAAATACGGGGCATCAAAGCTTAGGATCTCTAAAGGAACATATCTAAAGTTTTGCAAAAGTTAAATGATTGCGAAGCTCTAATGGAGCAGGTACATAATACAAGCGCAAATAGGCAGATTTCTATATCTAATTATTTTAAATCTTTAAACTGTACATGCGTTTCTGTGAAAAATTAAACATTTGTAAAACATTCACGTGAAAAGCCTATATTTTGTATTTTATTTTCTTGTAATAAATACTCAAGATGATTAGGAAAAATTTCTTCAACGTTCTTTTTTAAACCTTTAAAATCGGACAACGTGTCAAATGGCACCATTTAATTTGCGACGCTGAGGTGGTCCGATTCCAAGGTTTCACTCTGTTTATAAAATATATATAAACATGATACATCGTATCCATTTCATTGTCAACAATTTTATTCATTTTATTTCAAAGCACACTTCAAATTTTTCGCGAAACGTCGCTTGGAGGCCCGCAAGTGGAATTGTTTAATGTATGTTTTCTTTTGATAGTATTTAAACGTCTAAACACAAAGTGGAGCTGTTTTTGCGGTATGATTCAAATTGAAAAATTTTATTGAAATTTTTTTTTTTGACTAAGTGGCTTTGAAAGTATGCACTGATTCTCATCAGACACCAGCTCACAGTGCACAGTGCATCAGTCAAGTATGCACTGCCGGCTGGCGTCTGAAGAGAATCAGTACATACTTTCGAAACCACTTTGTCAAAAAGAAAAAAAAATTCACTAAAATTTTTCAACATTAACCATCCCGCAAAAACAATTCCACTTTGATTCTGCCTTCGGAGGCTTATTCAGCAAAATGATTGAGCTTCCCGTATAAATTATTCTCTACTTTGATAAGTTTTAGAGACGATATACGCTTTGTATGCTGATTTATAAACAAGAAGGGAACCATGATCAATAATTAATAACCTTTATGTCTAAACACAATTTTAACAGCTGATTGTCTCACAGGAAAAATAATTTATATCAAAACTTGCGTTCAAAGTTATGAATGTATGAAATCGGATAAAATATTAATGTTGGTCTCATTTTAAATAAAGCATTCAGCTATTCTAGCCACTAAGACTGTTTCTTATACTAATTGAATCCTTGTGTCGCCCAAATTTGCATGTTATTTGTGCAGGCTTTTATTTTTTGTGTGGAAATTTTACAAAATCCTTGAAAAAATAAGTGCACCTCTACACTTATTTTTTCACAGACTTTTCTAAAATGTTCACACAGTTCCTGTCATTTATTCACATTTTTTCCGCTTTCCCTTTTCAAATACGTTGAATAAAATTTTATCTGTATAAAGTATCGAAAATTTTAACTGTTTCAAACGACTTCTGTGCTACAATTAGAGCATTTATGTTACTTGTTATGAATTTTATGGATATAAACATTATAATTTAATTAGCTTAAATGAATTGATTTAGTTATAAAAAAAGTTATTTAGTGTGGCGGTTTTTGGGCTACAAATAAAAAATCTTCGCTATTTTGGGCTATGAAAATTTGAAATTGGGCTATATTTTCTCCCAAATATCTGGCCACACTGCTCCGGTATACCAATACAGCAGTGGCGAAGCGTCCAGTCATCGGTAGATGCGCCGATGACCAAGCGACAATCGTTGCTTTCGACCATACATTTCTTTCACTACTTACCATCACAGCACACATTCAACGCAGTCATCGGAAGATCAAACGCATCGATTTTCAACAAACACCGGAGGCTAAAGACAAATGGGACCTATCACGAAAAACTTGCGCATCCGAATTCGCTAATTTTCGTTGAGGCGCTTTGCGTATTGTTGGCACCCACATTAAGTCTTTGCCGCGGACAAGTCATCGGCAAATTCAGCGCATCGATTCCCTTCGAAGTGTGAAAGCAAGACACTCAGAAACAGCCGTATATTCACATTTCCTCTTATGCCACCCATTCGCATTTTCATGAGTGCTTATGATGATCAACTCATCGGGAAATTTAGCGCATCGGTCAAAGTAGAACACGTTACGCGAACAGGGGTAGAAGAAAAGTCAGATTATCGTTCCTACGCCGTTTCTTCTTCGTTTTCTCCAATCTTGCAAATGATACTATCCGACTGTAGGAAAAAGCATTCTGCTCTACTGAGCATGAACGTTCTATCTGCATTTTAGTAACTTTTGAGATATTCAATGATTTCTGTTTTTATTTCTGCTGGAAATATATGGAGAGTGCATTTTTCAACTTTGATTTTAACATACTTCTACAAAAGATATGTTTTTCAAATTTTGTAGAAAGATGTAATAGAGTATGTAGCTTTTGAATCCGGTGTTAACTCAAAAATGAGAAAAATGCATATAGAACGTTTATGCTTAGTAGAGAAATGATAAAAAACAACATATGAAAATATATAAATAAAAAATAAAAATATGAAATAAATAAAAACAACATATGAAATCTATAACTCTTCATAACTTTGGGAAGCAAAGAGTAGATGAGGGACTCGTAAACTCACTTATGAAAAACAGGGAAATTTTGAAAAGGTTGATGGATGTTGTATGTGTCCTAGCTAAGCAAGAGCTTCCTTTTCGAGGGCATGACGAAACAGGAGCGTCCTAGAAAAAAAGGAAACTATATAGCAAAACTAAATCTTTTGAAAACATGGGATCCCCTGTTACTGAACATTTTCTGAGCGCAACTGTTTTTAAAGGAACTTCAAGTGACACTCAAAATGAGCTTATTCAAATGCACATAATAGGTGATTTGAAGGTCAGGAAGATTTCGTCAGAGATCGATGAAAGAGAATTCGTCTCAAAAATGCTTGATGTAACATCAGACGTGAAATGCCGCTCCCAACTATGAACTGTTTTGAGGAACGTACATAAATATGAGGGATACGTTAAGGAGAGGTTTTTTTGGGTTTTTGGTGTTAGTGCTGATCGAACATCGAACGGATTATATTTGCACGTTACTAAAATTGCCATAGAGTTCAAAATATCAGACTAATTTCTTGCCCAAACTTATGATGGTGCATCTGTGATGTCGGGTCATTTAAATGGCTTGCAACAAATATTTCCAAAGGCGTTATTTACTCATTGTTACGCGCATGTGTTGAATTTAGTTTTGTCTCAGGGAATGAATGATCTTCCCAAATGTAATATATGTTTTTCAACTTTAAATGGTATTACAACATTTTCTTCTCACTATAGCAAAAGATTATTTACACTACAGGAGTATTTACGGAAATCTATTCCAGCCTTCAGTCCAACGAGATTGTGTTTCACTTCTCGATTAGTAAACGCAATTGAAAATTATAGAATACAAATAATTAATTTCTTTGCTAATATAGTAGAAAATAATGATGGTATCTGGAGTGGAATTGATAAGTGCACAGCAAAAATATTCATATTATTTTTGGAAAATTTCGAAACAATATTTCTACTGAAAGTATTTGCTCCTTTGTTCGGAAAAACTGATGTCAATTTTTAATATTTTGCAAAGTGAGAATATGTCTAAATGTAGTTAAAGATTTTCCCCGAGATTTGAAAGGAAGTAGATTGGGCTTACAGCATTGTGTAAACTGCGAACAAAAAGTTATTGAAGCGCGTTTCGCAGAAAATGAAAGCTGTGAATATAGCCAAAAAGTTGGTTTCGAGAAAGAGTGACAAACAGTTGATATGGTTGGTCTACCGTAATCTTCACGAAAACAATTAGATTATGAAGCGTTAAAACAGAAATATACGGTTTTATACTTCTCTATTGTAGATAATTTAAGCGGCCATATATCTGCACGTTTTTCTTCAACTGATAAACTTCAATTTTTTTAGTTTTTGAATCCAAAACAAACACAAAATATTCAAATTTACATCGATTTCCGGAGATTCAGTGCATTAAGCAACAAGCTTTAAGTTGTTTACAGAACGGATATTTTTAAAGAAAAGTATCCATGACAAATGATAAGGATTTTATTTCAACAAAGTTTGAAAAATGCTTTTAAAGAAACCTTTTGTTTAGCCAAACTTATTTGCACTATACTAGCTACAATTGCATCCGTTTAAAGATCTTTCTCTGCTTTCAAACGAATTCACCCTTTTAAAATATCTACGCAGGGAGAAGAAACATTAAGCAATCTTTCGCTTATTTCGATTGAAAAAGAACTTCTTGAGTCTATTAGGAAGAAAGATAGAGAAATTTGCCGCCAAGCCAAAAAGGGTGGAATTTTTATTTAAATAGCTTGCTGGTTGCTTATGCACATAACAAACAGTTTTCCATTGAAAAATTACTTTTCGCTGCATTATGCATACGTGAAGTCACAATCAAGTTTTAATTTTCCTCACTAATTTAAATAAATACTCATGAAACTAAATCAAATTTTCTATTTCCATTTAAGAAGAAGCTTAAGCAGTTTGTGATGGCAAATTTTGAATGAAAAATTAATTTTTCGTAATTTGATTTTAACATACTTCAACAGCTGATAGGTTTTTCAAATTTTGTAGAATGATGTAATGGAGTGCGTAGCTTTCGAACCCGGTATTAACTCAAAAATGATAAAAAAGCAGATAGAACGTTTATGCTTAGTAGGGTAGTTTACATGTATATTTATATTATATGAATTTGAGAAGGAAAAACTCGATCGAATAAATATGAATACCATTAAGTTTTAATATAACGTTTTTTTATAAATTTGTGTATATTTTTTTACATGGGATATAAATCAAAGCATTCAAGCGATGACTAAGTGAATCACTCACGCCTCGCCTCTGCAATACAGTGCTTTCAGCTGGGATATTAATCTGATTTGAATGAAAACAACAAGCACCACACACATGTTTAATGATCATTTCCAGTATGATTTAAAAGTGCATTAATTACGTCAATGCGGTCCGCGTTAGCTTGTTTGCCGACTGGATTATAAAACTGCATCGTAACCCAGTGAAATCCGACATAAAAAAAGCGAAACTTCGGAAAAGTTAGGGAAAAGCTGAATTTTGGTGTGAACCTTGGTACTGGTGTGTTGAACAAAATGTCAAAAGTTCCCATCGATCCGAGTGCTGCGTTACTTTTTATACGGGGTCAAAGGTCACCAAAAGTGACCTTTCCTAAATATCTCATTAACGGTCACGTCTTCAGAAAAATAATGTATTACGAATTTGTAGCTTAGAAAATTTCCAACAAAGAAAATTTTAAAACTTTTTCTTGTAACCATAACCGTTTTTGAGATATATTGATCTAAACATTTGCTACTAACAGCATCCTCTTTCTCAACGGCATGTTGATATTATCGGATTTTGTTTACGACTTGGAATGTCTGTGAGTTTGTTTTTCTATGTTTAAGAGGCGCATGAAAAAAAACATGTCATCAAACTTATCTACCCTGGAGTGTGGTCGCGTATCCCTCACCTTTTATATATTGTTATTCAAAAAAAAAAAATGTTATTTTTATTTGATATTCTATGAAATGTATAAAATAGTTTTATTATGTACTTATGCTAATTGGTGATATATGTGGGTCAATGCAGTAATGGTCAAATATTGATTACGTGCATGTATTAATCTCTTTCAGCTTTAGAATCGAAAACTAGAATGTAATCGAAAACTAGAGCTTCGCATTTTGAGCGAGAGGATAGTACCACAAGTAACAAGGAAAAACATGAGTGTGAAGCTGTGGGTGGAAAGAACACGGTGTTACCGTTATCAAATATTTTGTGCTCAAAACAAAGAAACCTTCATTCCCAGCTGGAACGTAAGGGTGACGGTTTTCGGGCGGCCTTTGCTCACGCGAAGAAAGAGTGTGGGTGGACGCCACTCGCTTCTAATCCGAAAACTCGCCGTCGGTCCGCTACATAGAAGCGAGAAGAAAATAACGGGTTTTAATAGGTAGCGAAACTCAGCGAGAATAAAGCCAAGATCTAAAAAAAATACTACCGCGGAAGCACAAACACCAGTTTTACAAGATACAATCACTGCTCACTTTCTTTAATCCAGTGCGATTTATAAATAACAATTCGGCTTGCTCTTAAACAACGTCATGCAAGTTACTTATGAACTATTTGCGTAACACTTAACTAACTTGATATGTTGAATAGAATAGAAAATATGATAGTAATAATCTAAAAATGAACCTGCTAATCCCTCGTTGGGGCCCTGGCGTATTCGACACTCGCTGTATTCCCGCGACGATCGCTACTCGTTTCTCCTTGATGTAATCTGCTTCGTAATGCACCTTCTAACTCCAACTTTCTCGAATATCGTGCAACTCTTTCTTGCGTATCGTCACTACACCGGCTCTGATTATCGATCTACCCTTTCGCCTCAACCGTCAATCCAGCAGCAGATACTTGTATATCGATCCTCCGACGACCACAGAAAAATAACCAAAATTAATTCTTGTCGATCTTTCTCACTCAGTACGTCCAAACGCTTACCAATGCAGATTCAAAAATAAAGCCGCTACCGCCACTTTCACTGCTCGTGCCCACAATTTGCAAGCTTATCGGCACTCCCTTGATCCGTTGGGTGCACTCACCCGTGTCTGTTTTCACTCAATTAAAACATCGCATCCACTTGCCGTTCACATGTCCCCATTTAGGACAGCAAGATCCACAATCTTACGTCAGATGACTGGCTGTGACAATTTGAAATGTCAACCATAAGCAGTGCAATTGTGTTGTGCCGCCGGGTCGCGAATTTACTTACGACTTGCTTATAGCTTCGATTTGGTGTAGCTGCGGACTAAACTACGGGTATGTACTGCGTTTTCCGTTTGCCACATAAGCTTACACTCGAATTTATTCATCCGCTTGCCCTCAACAGTATTTGATCATGAGTTTCGCGACGGTGCATCCAACCAGATCTGTTCATTCGTGAATGTGTACGTGTATTAATGCTCAAATTCACCCTCCGAGTCGCGTCGGTATCTTCGGTTCGTTCTACCGCTTAATCCATGCTTTGGGCTATTATGGCCGTCACCTTTAATCTAGTCAACTCCTCGTATGACAGTATTGTCTGCTCGTCACCAGCTAAATTTAGGTCAAGTGTTGACCCAGGCCGGGAGCTGTCGGTGCAAGTGATTCGAATCGCGCGCTGTTCTGCCTTACGTGGCTGTACGTCAGCAACTTATGTAATGAGATGCCGTGGTCATTCGGGTCGTACCTTTGATGTGAATATTATGAATTTCTTCTCCTTGTAGTGTCGATTTCTGTCTAATGGTTTGTTATCCGTTCCGTGTCGTAACATTTGGTAGCGTTCCGTAATCATCATTCAGTGTTGTTACTTTGCATTGTGTAGTCATAATCGATAGTGGTCAGTATTCGTCATCCCGTATGGTCGATGTCTCATGTGGTAGAACTTCGCGACTTAATAACTAATTGCCTAGCTATAGCTACACTAAACGTAATTTAATTATGAGATTGGAGCTAATGATTAGTGTTTGGGCTTCACCTCCATCGACCTCACTTCCGGAGGACGGTGAAGGGTTTTTTTTTTTCATTTTATGGGCTTAAACTTGCAATTTGATCGTACTACAATCAACCGTGACACCCCCTCTCCTCAGAAAATTCCCTGGGAATTCTCAACGCTATTTCTCCAGGACACCGCACGAAACTATATTCTGATTCGAAGTTAGATATTACGGTGCGCTTTAGATTTTCGTCGTTAGTATTTTCGGTCGTTAGTATTTTCTATTTGAATTCTGAATCGCTCTTCAAGCCAACTGGGTGCTGAGCATGACGGTCGTACCACACACATTCACGCTACAATTCCCATATACACATTACCATGCATGCTTACGTGTCTCCGTTAAAAGCTCTAACTGGTGTTGGTATCTGTACCTTTGAGATGCAAACGCCTAATGCGAGATGATCTCGATTTTAGGAAATTTTATAATCAAGAATAATATAATTGAATCGGTCATTGTTGAAAGGGGACATGTAACAATATTCAAATTTTCGGTAAATTAAAAAAAACTTCGCATTTTTTAACTAAATTTTCTTTTGCCGATTTTTTCGCATCGATAACATTTATATTAATATTGAGAATGTAGCTGTAGCATTTGTGTAGAAAAATAAATTTCCGGATGTACTCCTCAGCAGTTTAAAATTTTACACATGCCCCGTTTCAACACTGACTTTGGTGAAATGTGTTACATCAAACCAAAAATTAATAGTTGTTTTAATGGATATTAATTAAAACCCGTTTAAAAGTGTAGCTCCATGTATTTGAATATACAAAAAATAATATTATGAATGATAAACATAATGTAAGTATTAAAAATATGGGTCCGTAGCACTATTCGTCTACTCTGAATTACGGTCGTCCTCGATTGCCTCGGCTTCCGTTCTTGGCCACTTTTTGAGCTGCTTGTAAAGTTCGTGCCCCACCAAATAGCTGTCCAGCTTCCGTATATCGTCCAGCTTCTTCCCATTGATGGGTATTCGGCCGCATGGATAGGCCCTGGTGTTCGGAAGAGGAGGAGGGGTTCCGCTGGTGGCCAAATTGAATGTGTGAGCTACGATGCCCTGTATAAACTCACGAGCTTCAACTTGACCAGGAAGGTGGCTCTTATACTCAAAGTGCCTATATTTTGATATTTTAAAGGACACTTTTACTTTGCTCCGCTTGTCATAAGCAGTAGCTGTTTTCTTGTATTTTTTTGGCCACCATGTCTTGAAGTCTTTTACTTCCTCGGTCTCCACTTTTTTTACACTGAACCTTCCAGTATTGCTTGACTTTATTATAATATCATTGTACTGCTCCATTGTGTACACCCGATCCGCCTTCCTTGCCAGCCGTTTAATGCAACCAAAGTCCCTGTCACATGGTAAATACGAGTGTCCACGGACCGGAAAAAAATGTTTGATGGATTTAAATCTTCCAGTGTCTGTTAAGTTCATTAAAAATCGAATCACGGTGTGGTTTTTATTTTGACCTGCGCACCCATCACTGAATAAGATCAAATTTTTTATTTCTGCAGATAGCTGTGTGTTGATGTAGTCATTCAGGAATGAGCATACTTCATCTGGGGTTTTTCTGGCTTCTCCCTCGTGATAGGTGTAGATTTTTGCCTTGTTAGTTTTAAGGTCGTGGATGCTGAAAACAAAACACCACAGTTGTCGCATGTAGAAAATTTCTTGAACTGGGATTGCGGGCAGTGCACAAAACTGCAGTTGAACAGTCTGAGTCTGCAGCATCCTTCATTGCTGCATAAAATTTGTTTGCCCGACGTTTATGAACGAGCAGTTCAGCAACTGCAACTCGTTTTGCTGTAGGATTTAGTAGAGGGTCCTTTATCCTAACATTCAATCTTTCGCACGTGGAGCAAACGTCGACTTGGGGGCGGCCAAAAGAGTAGTCAAAGTTCTTGTTGAAATATTCCAGATAGTACTTATAGGATATGAGGTTTTTTAAATCCGGGTTCTCTTGAATAAACAATTTGTGCATAATTTTCACGTTTAAGTTACAGTCCAAATACTCCTTTTTGGTGGAACCATAATGAGTTAACTTCACAGGAAACTTTTTAATGTGATTAAAGACAGCCGTAATTAACTGATCTGATTACACATTGCTTACACTTCTACCTCTCATATCATGCGGAGACCTATTTTGTGACAGGAGCACACAGAGTCTTTCCACTCTTTTTTTAGAAATGGCGTGCAAAGAAATGAAAGCTTTTTTGCACACGGGATAAAACTTGCCTGAATGTTTTACTTGGTAGTCGAAGAAGTGAGTTTTGACACGAGTTTTAGGTTGAGGATCATCCATTTCCATGAGCTCGATACTGGATGTGTCCTTACGGCGACGCTTGGCATTTTCTCGATACACAAGAAGACCTTGTAAATAAGTATCCTGTATGTCTTTGGACTCAAGGGAAAGAAAGAAGGCAAGCACTCCTGCCTTCATTTCGACGTTGAATTGTTGAAAACAGCGGAGCCTACACAAACAGTCTGGTCCAGTTTTTACCGCACTTACGGGTTTTCCGGCATAAGATGTGTACTGTAAACCTTTAACACGGCTTAGTTTTATAACATTTCGGGTGTATTTTTCTGCATTATCCATTCCCTTCCTTCGTTTGCGAGGAGAAGTCTCTGTTTCACTTTCGCTCATTTTTGTTTAGCACAAAACCAATGTTAAAAAATATGCACTACAACAACTAAAACTATTATAAGCAAGCTGGTAATCAAATAATAGTAATATTATTAACTTTAACAAAAGAATTGAATTTCTAGTTCGTAACGCTGACGGATGTATGACAGTTCATAACATGTTCAGTGTTAAAGAGGGATATGTGAAAATTTTGCAAAGCATGCTACGTCTACTTTAGTTTTTAAAACATGTCCCATTTCAACTCTAACTGGTGCGTCTACGTATCTTAATCACATTAATGCAAAAAAATTGTTTTTGAAAAATCGACACATATGACCGATTCAATTGTTATTTATATTTTGTAAATCTAACTCCCACCACCTTTTTTTCCTTGTCTTTTTTTTTTGCATTGTTTACCGCACAGGCATCCCACCACCACAGGGACTTACTACTAAGCTTATAAAAATACATATCTTTATATACAAAACCCGCCACCAAATCCATGTTAATCCCGTTCATCTTCCGCATACATTTTGAGGTCTTTCGCATGCCAAATGCCTGCATTTTTACCTTTTCCGTTGACCAATGCGTATGTCCACGCCGATGTTTTCCTTCTCAGCGTGAAAGGTCCGACGTACGCCGAGGCCAATTTAGCTGAAACATTTTTACTGGCGTCCGACAATACGTAGTTTTTCCGCCAAATTCTTTGTCCCACCTGAAAGTTCTCTGTGCGTCGGCGAAGATCATACCGCTTTTGACTGGAAGCCGCTGCCCGTTTCATCCTCTGGACCACCTGCTTCCGTATCCTTTCCAAATTCGTCGCGTTTTTGACTGGTGAAATTCCGCTTGCGCTCCTGCTGGCAGCTCCACTTCTCCCCTACACGTGATCATCTCTCTCCCGAAATTTAGCAAGTAAGGAGTGAAACCCGTGACCTCGTGCTTATATGTTCTCAACGCACACGCGATTTTGGTCCCACGAGCGATGATTTTCTGAAGCGTTACACCTCAGCATGCATTTTATGTCTGGATTGCGGCACTCTGCAGGGTTGGCCTGGGGATGATACACAGCGATGTAACATATCTTAACGCCATACTCTTCCACCGCCAGCTTGAACTGCTTTCCCCGGAACTGCACCCCGTTGTCGCATATTAGAGTTCAGGGCACTCTATACACCAAGAAGACGTTTTCTTCCAGCTACCGGAAAACTGCCGATGCCGTCGCTGACCGTACTGGCAGTATTATCGAATACTTTGTGACATAATCTACAATCGTGAGAATGTAGGTGCACCCTTTCGTTGACCTTGGTAATGGTCCAACTAGATCCACGCTAACCAGTTCCCATGGTGATTCGGCCTCGCCAGCCCTAGTGGACACCAATCCGATCGGTGATTTTCTCTCCAACTTGCAGGCCTGGCACACGTTACAGGAACGCACATATTTCTGTATGGAACGCACATATTTCTGTATGCCGCATCCGTGGCCAGTTGAAGTTTTGAGCAACGCGAGCCAACGTTGAAGGTGCCCTGCCTTCGAGTCGTCGTGACATCGGTGGAGTATGGTACCCCTTTCCGTTTTCGGGACTACTCTTTTCCAAACTGGGTTGACGTCCCTCTCGCTCCCACGGCCTGGTAGTTGCTTCCACAGTGTGTTCTGGGTCACTTTCAAATTAGCGAATTTATGCGGGTCGTTCTGAGCCTTTTTCACCATTTCCACAAACCATCGCTCTGGCACCGGGGAAGTCGCTATGTCTCCCACCTCCGCAACCGCTCGAGAAAGTGCGTCTGGCACCAAATGCTCCTTCCCTTTCCGATGAACAACCTCGAAGTCAAATTTCTGGAGGCGTAAGGCCCATCTCGCCAACTTGCCGGACGAATCTTTCAGCTTGTTTAACCCGACAAGGGAATGATGGTCGGTAATCACTATAAAATGCGTATATTCAATGTATGGCCGTAGCTTCTCTATGGCCCACACAACCGCTAAGCACTCCCTTTCGGTCACGGAATAATTCCTCTCCTGCCTCGACAGGGCCCGGCTCAAATAGCAGACTGCTTTCTCTCCTGATGGGTGGGCCTGGCTCAAAACGGCCCCTATTCTGACATCTGATGCATCCGTCTGTACCTTAAAGGGGAGTTCGAAATCAGGACAGGCTAAAATCGGCGCGGCCGTAATTTTCTGTTTGCACGCGACAAAAGCCTGCTCACATATGTCTGACAACTTACTCCCTTTCTTCAAAAAATCATTCAATGGCGCAACAAGAGTGGCGTGATCCGGGATGAAACGCCTGTATCACGACACCATACCGAGTAGCTGTCGGACTTGTTTGACGGACGTCGGCTGAGGGAACCCCTTAGTCGCCTCTACCTTCTCTCGGTCCACATGCAGGCATCTTTTGTCCACTAGGTAACCTAAATACCGCAACTGAGCCAAACAAAAATCGATACTCGTAGACCTTCTTCCTTCAACCTAGAAACTACCTCTCGCAGTACTTCCAAGTGGCGCTCAAAGGTTTCCGTGACAATGATGATATCGTCTAAGTGAAACCGAAAGGTTTGAAAGTAGGCCCCAATACCGTATCAATCAACCTTTGTCAGGTGGCTCCTGAGTTATGGAGACCGGAAGGCCTCCGCTGAAAATGAAACAAACCCCTACCCGGCACGGTAAAGGCTGTGTACTATTCAGATTCCTTAGCCATTGGTACTTGCCAATACGCCGATTTTACGTCTAGTGTCGACAGATATTAAGCATTTCGAAGCTTGTCGAGAGTTGCCGAGATGTGAGGTAGTAGAAACCGCATTTATTTTGCGAAAATAGACGCAAAGCCTGTAAGAACCGTCCTTTTTGCGGACCAACAAGATTGGAGAGGATCAAGTACTTTTCGATGGTTCAACCACTCCCATTCGCAACATTTCGTCCAATTTTAGGTTTATCTACTTTTGAACAGCGGGGGAAACGGGATAATACCGCTGCTTGATTGGTTTTGATTTTGTCTTTATGACATGGCTGACGGACTTTGCGCAACCCAAACCATCCCCCATCAATTCAAATTGCTGCTCTAATAGCTCCGACTCACCTCACTCAACGACAAGTTTGACCAACCTCGTAGCGCTTTCCCGGTTCCTGTCTCTACCGTGGCCACGGAGGTCCATAGCTGCCCCTTCATGTCAAGCTTGAGTCCAAAAAGCTGCCAAAAGTCCACTCCTTGGATTTTCTCTTGTGGAATTGCCACAATCACCAGCACTTCTATCACATGTCTACGACCCCTTAAATTAAATTTCAACCATGTCACACCATCCACAGCGCACGTCTCTCCGTTTGCCAGCCGCACCTTCTCTACTCTGTCTCGGTCCAACTCCAACCCTCTGGCTTCCAACCGTGACCATCCCCTCTCTCCTAGAATCGTTCGACTCGCGTTCGAATCTAGAAGCCCCTCCATCTTCACACCTTCTACCTCAACTTGTAAGTGCGGCCGACTATCCCCGCCGCTTCTTACTAAGGCATAATCCACGTTCACAGAATGAATCAGTTGCTGCGGCCTCGTCCTCGTACTCCGTCTGCGGCTTAGTGAGCACGCCGGTCGTTTCCCGAGTCTCGTTGATCTGCACGTGCTCGCATCAGTGACTCCTTCGCTCTAGATTGACACGTGGGACATGGTGTTCGCATCACTCCTTGTCTACCACAATCGAAACATCGTCTGGGTTCTGTGCACCCTCTGAACAGATGACCATCCTTCCGACAATTCCAACATTGCAGTCGCCCGTGCCCGGAAAGTACGGCTATCTGCTCTGAAGTCTCGTATGCCAAGTCTGGCTCCAATCAGCGTCGAGATCGTGTATGGGGTGGCACAAAGGCTGCTACTGACGCTCTGGTGGCATCCAACGTCCTCAACCTACTGAAAAAACGCTCTATCACCGCCACATATGCTCCCACTGACTCGTGCTCTCCCTGGGTGCGTCTTCGGATCTCATCCCGCAGTCGATCTTCGTAGTTTGCAGGCAAAAACTTCGCCTTCAGTTCCTTCACAAGCTCGTCCCAGCAACTGACCAAATCATGATTCACCCGGAACCAAATTAGAGCCTGCAATTCAAAGAGATCCACTGCGGCCCTAAAAATTTGCGGCTTGGTAAGTCCCCTGGCCTGCCGTAACTCCTCCACGCGCTCCAAAAAAGCGTTCACTGACTCTGTTGAAACCCCCTCTGAATTTAATTTTCCATTTTGCCACCTTTGCCAGGCTCGGAGCTCTCGCCGCCTGCGGTTGAGACACCACCGGAACATTATTCACTGTCTCATCCTCGTCATCGCTGGATTCTTCTCACTTTCCAACTAACGTTTCCATCGCTATTATTAACTGGTTCCGCGGCATCTTCGTGCCGCACAGTGGTAGTAGGTGTTTCAGTTATTAGAGAATCCCTCTCCGCTTCGCTATCATTCGAATCCTCTTCCACTGAATCCGAGATCAGCTCCCTTGCACCAGGACTCAGCTCTTTCAACGGGACCTTCTGGAAAGTTCTAAGCCTTGTAATAATATGATCCGATGAAACCAAAAGCATGTGAACTAAGTCTTCACAGGTTTTTATGTATGAGGACTTTCTAGTATGCTGGGCTCTGAATCGCCTCATGTCTTTATTCCTTGCCTCCTGTACTTCCTCTGAAAGCTGTCCTTTTGGAACAAGAGCATATTTGATGGCTAAAGAGCCATGCAAAAGGATATTGTGTACGCTGGGAGGCATCCTGTACCAGCCATATAGCTCTACAAACAGCTTGGCAGTATCAAAAGCAAACGTGTTGAACTTTTCTTCCCTGATCGTATTTCTGCTTGAAATTGCCTGTAACAATAAGAAAGAACGAATAAGAAAAAAGGACTGCCATAGTGAAAAATTTGAGGAAGTTGTTTTATAAATACCCAAAGAATCTACATATTAATCGTTTATCAACTCCTGTAGCTGCAGCGGCTTCATCTGTGTGTTCAAAAAATCGGCGAGACAAGTTCCTGGTGTTCGACGTCCCACTTCCTTGAACCACTTTGTCCACTTTTATTCCTATAGAATCCCATAAAGCCTTTTGGATATTTTTTTCCTGGTATCAACCTCATCCTTCTCATGAGCAGTAGTCCCTCGCATGGTTGGCTTTCTGAATTCCAATTTGTAAGCTATATGCAGGATGCATTTTCGGACTTTTATTCATGCATGTACAGTACTGAAACCATATTGTAAGTTTTCCATTTTAATCGGTCGATTTTGAATATTTTCTAATGGATTCATTTCAGTAGGCCTACAAACACAATGGTCTTTAATGGTCTTTCATGATTTTAATGATGTTTTTTCCCCTAACTACATCTCTTGTTGTTGTAACATTAAGACAGGTAGTTATGAATATACAATACACAAAACTAATTAAAAAAAAACTTTAAAAAGTATTTGGATTTGAAAAGTTATTAGCATTAAATGTTTATTTTAATGTCTTTAAGATATAGAGTGTAAATAGAAGATGAGGGTCCGTTTAAGATTGGTACTGAAAATTTAAATTTTTTAATTCTGACCCCAGAATTTTTGTTATATCTCAATTTATGGTTAATTATGGCTCTCAATTTTTGAATATGTTATTAATTATACCAAAATATATATTCTAATGGTATAAATATTCTAATGGTATAAATTTACGTTTTTCAATTGGGCGTTTTCAGTGCTTCAAACTTTTTCTTGAATAGTATTTAAACAAGTTAGATTAACACTCAAACGAAAATAAACATTCATGGTACCGAGTAGATAATACAAAGAAGGCCACATTAATGTACCGCGAGAGCGTCTCACGCTCTATTTCCATTCGACCGTTTTCACAGTTAGTTCTTACACAATATTGTTCGGTATAATTACAAATTTTTTGTGGAATTAAGTTTACTGAAGCCTTAAGAAAAATATCCTATACCTGAAAACCTTACATTTTGACATTAATTTTTTGACTTTTGTCTAGCTAAAATCGGGATTCTGCCCACTGTGCGCCGTCCTTCTGTTCTTGAGTGATTGTCTGTATGTTACCTAACCGGCGGAAACTGAACTCAATTTTCACTCTCGCTTTAATGTAGTCTGAGGCAGTCTTATCCCCCGAAACTCATGCTACCAAGTCTTCGATTTCCGACGCTTTCGCGGCGATTATGACTACCATAATCTCCTCGTATAGCGTGAAATGTGTACACGGCGGAATCACCGTTTTTGTAGTAAAATTTAGTAATTTTAACGCATTGCTCGACTGCTAAACGATCCATATTCTAAAATGGCAAATTTTCAACTAAATAAATGGCAGCGTGTTTGACGTGTGCCTTTGATAGATGTCGGTATGCAGGTATTCTATTAATTTCTCACCTTCAAGCACGAAATGAATAATATACAGTGAATACATATACAGTGACTCACATGTCTAATTAGATGACGCACGTATAAAATTCAATTGTGCAGTTCGGAGTGAACAAAGTCCACAAAAAGCTCATATTACATGTCAATTAAAAGAATCTTTTACCCTAATTTATTATTTGTTGCAAAAATTATAACAACTTAAACTGTTCATTCAACAAAATAATACAGCATACTCCAACTCAGAATTCAAAAGAAAGATCTGTGCTGCCTTGAAATAGCCATAGTACAGCTTGACACTGAGAGAAGTACAAACAAACTCATAATTTCTACGTAAATGAGTGTAGCCGTATGTCGCAATCATTTGATTTCATACAACTACAGCAGCTTATAGAAAGCGCTATCCGGTTAGCCTTGTGGCATTATATTTTGAGTTGGAGTAAATTTTTTTATTTTGTTCTAACAGTTTAAGTTTTTATAATTTAAAATAATAAAACTAGACAAAATTTCCTTTTAATTGATTTATAATTTGGCCTTTCTATCGAATTTATTCACACGGAACTGCTGATTGAAATTTTTCCCATTTTTCATCCGGTTAGACGTCTGAGCCACTGTATATATATATATATATATATATATATATATATATATATATATATATATATATATATATATATATATATATATATACATATATATATATATATATATATATATATATATATATATATATATATATATATATATATATATATATATATATATATTTATTTATATGTATATATATATAAATATATATATATATATATATATATATATATATATATATATATATATATATATATATATATTTATATATATATAAATATATATACATATATATATATATATATTTTTTTTTTTTTTTTTTTTTTCCTCGGCCGAATTATGTCCATGGAGCGCCGGTTGGCCGGCCATATATTCGGAATCTGAATTGTTTTTGAATTGTGCACAGCCCCATGTTTACATTTTGAAAAGTCATCACTGACAGTTGAATTAATTCAGCTGTACAGCGAACCTGGTGTCGGATTCCAATACCTTATGTTTTGGTGATGCCCTAATGGTTTAGAATCACGTGGAAATGGAAAATTTGAAATAAGCCGCTCTAACGGTACAGTGAAAATTTTTTCAAAAGAAAGAAAAGGGGGTTTCGTTCTTCTGGGTTGGAACGTAAAAGTGTGCGGAGGTTTTTTAAAAAGAAAGAAAGCTTAGAGCAAGTGGTGGAAAAGTTTTAAAAAATAATTTCAAGTACAGAAAAGTTAACTTGAAGCAGACTGAAGTAGAAATGAGTTTTTTTTGTGAACCAAATTCTGTGCGAAACAGAGCGATTTTTGGGAGAAAGAGCTGGTGATTGAAAGTTTGTGCAACCGATTGCTAAAGAAAGTTTAAAGTAAATGGAAGTAGTGAAAATAGACAGAAGTTAAATTTATACGGTCGAACATTATCGTGTGTTGGTTGAACAAGTGACAAAAAAGTAATTAAAGCAAACCAAATTCGAATTTATTCCGTCCATGCGGATATTGTGCGGTTCAACACGTCTAATAGCCCATGATATGTGGAACCTCCTTTTGTTGGCGGAGAAAAGCAGTTGGTGAGCCAGGCTTGTCAATTTGATATCCTAAGGACGTAGCAGGACGTTCCCATGCTTAATTAAGTGGTTTGCAGGTGAACGTGATTCAACCGAATCTTTTCCTTAGATAAGTACACACAAACATTATGCATGCTGAATTTACCGTGTTCGATATTCAATACTTCGGAATTAATATTATTAAAGAAAATATTTAATTAATTTACACTCTTTTAACCGGATATGTTCGGACCAGGATCCTGAATTATGTATAGTAAGTTGGCTTTGATAATTTTGATATAGAAATTCCAGTAGTATATAGGTGTGGGAATTCATTATTGTTTTAAAAATCACAAAAGCATAATATTCTTCTATATATATATATACATATATATATTAGTTACGTTTGAAATATGATTTTCAGTTACTTATGTTTGACAACACTGCATATAACGATTGGTGTAAACCAATCCCGGCTGGGTGTGGGCTCGCATGTACCCACGCTCCTTTGAATTTTTATTTTTTGAGTTATTAATCTATCATTTCAATTACACTTCCTTCTTCTTTTTTTTTTGTTTTGGATTTGTTTCATTTTGCTTCTATTAGATTTGAATTGCCAACTTTAGTTTTTTTTTCCTCGACAATATCTCAATGTCCCAATGTACAATGAATTTGCAGACTAATAAATCTATCAGAATTGTATACAGAATGAACTAAGTAACTTTCATTTATATAATGACTCTCGCGTGGAGTCTTCCAACCTTTTTCTCTTATGTGTCAGTGTTGTTTTGTGCCGTAAGCGTGCCGTAAGCGTTCCGTAGCATGAAAGGACTCATTCGCCCTTATACCCACACCCCAACTGAGCTAGGGAGGCAAGGAAAGGCACGCCGGGCTAGACCATGAGATCCCTTTATATATAAAAAACTCTAGCGCACCTGAACCGCTAGAAAACTAATTTTCGAAGAAATTGTCTTTGAGTGACAGTGTGGAAAGACGTAATACACTTTTTTGTAGAATCATATCAACCATTCCTTGTTCAAAGCAACAGAACTCAACTATAACACAAATTATGAAAATGTTCAATGCTGGCAACATTTCCCCAACGAAGCAGCAATAAGTTAACCTTCACAAGCTCATACTTAAATCAACTTATCCTTTGAATTTCGTTCTCATCGGAGGATTTCATCGAAAGCTTCAGCAGTTAAACGTTGTTTGAGGCTGCCATCCGAAAAATGTTCAAAACTCGGAAAATGTAATAATTGGTTTCTTAGTTTTATTGCAAATGTTTTGCATATGTGTATGTAATTTGAAGCATCTGTTGATGCAATAGTTACGAAAGTGGCAAATGCTGGTTACCCTGTGTCAGCACCAAAGCAAAATATATTCCAAATCTGCTTCACGTTAAGTTAAACCCAACCAGTAAATTTCGTTTCGATTGAATCACTGCGCTAGAAGTTATACGGGTGAAAAAAATTTTAGGGTTACCACCCTCAAAACTTTTCAAATTTTTAAAGCGTTAATATTTGTTGTTAATTTTCATTGCAGGATCGTTCCCATTTGCAAATCTAATGACAAAATCGCGCCGTAAAGAAATTCTAAAAAATTACCAAAATGGTCATAGCTGGCAACCCTTTCACGATTTTTGTACGAAATTCCTATGATATTTGGCTCACATTAAAATCTTTTTACTACATAAATTTCATTTTGATATCATGACTGCACCGGAAGTTATAGGAAAAAAAAGCTTTATTTTGCTAAGCAAATTTGCAAGATTTAGGAGACAAAAATTACCATAGCTGGCAACCCTATTCTAATTTTTCAGCCAAATTTTCACCAACTGTTATCTTAAGTAAGATTCAAATACTGTGTGAATTTTGTTTAAATTTGATGCCTGAATCGGAAGTTATAGGCCAAAAAGCTGTTTTTTTTCTCAGTAATTTTTCAAGATGGCACCACTGCCACAGGGTTGCCCGCATTTCAAAATCATTCCTATCAGATCTGGTCCTAGTTAATACCAACATGTTCTGTAAATTTCATTATGATCAGATTATCCGGTCGTCAGTTCTCGTGAACAGAACTTTCGAGTGCTGAAAATAGAGGTAATTTAGTGATGGGTTACCGTTCTTGCACGAATCGGAATTTCAAAAATTTCAAATTGATATGATGCACAAACGTTAAAATTTATCAATGATTTGAATTTTTTGTCAAAAATCAAAAATTTTTCAGGAGGTTCAATGATTTAAAGGATTGTGTTTCAAGAGCCTGCCGCAGCTACAGGGTTGCCCGCACTACCCTGGAAATTCATGTGTATTAAACTTTAGTCAACACCAATACGCTCAGCAAATTTAACGATGATCCAATGTTTCGATCAGATGTAATGAAAAATCAAAATTTGAAAAAAAATCCTTGCCTACTTTTAGGCACGCTGCACCCACACACGGCTCAAAATTTCCAATTCTTTACCATAAACAAGCTTAGAACATAATAAGTTTTCATTCCCAATACTTTTTTTGAACATAAATTCACGCTGCTTGGAAATATAGGAGTACCTCAAAATTCACTAAAACGCTCGCCGCCGCCAAAAGGTTTAGGATATCTGAATTTCAGCAAGTTGTGGACCTACCTACTAAATACATCTACGCTCTCCGAAAGTTTCATTTCAATCGAATCGTCCACTCCAGAGATTATCTCCCTTAATCATTTTGATGATATATATATATATATATATATATATATATATATATATATATATATATATATATATATATATATATATATATATATATATATATATATATATATATAAAGAAATATGAATTTTCGGCGAAACGAGTTTAATACTACTTTTCTTCGAAAATTAGTAAAAAAACTCTAGCGCACCTGAACCGCTAGAAACACTAATGTTCGAAGAAAAGTAGAAGAATCGTGCAGGTTTGGAGTGCATATTCCACCACATGAGCTGCTTATTACGGCCAAACTGTTTCCAATGCTACGTTTTACTTTGGTCTCAAGAATGCATTATAACTCATATGGTAGAAGGTTTCAGATATTACCACTGGCATGGGTTTCAAAGTTTATGAAAGAAAAACACTTGTTAATTATATTCGTTATCAGTTGCTTATTTCACCAAATTTTGAAAGCAGCATCTCATATAACATCAATGAAGAAAATGCTCAGTGCCTGCAGCACTGTAACTGAAGTTGGTGTTTGGGGCTGCGGAAAAAAAAATTTGCAGAACTTAGGGAATTGAAACATCGGTTATTTATTTTCATTGTAAATGTTTCCGGTATGAATACTAACTGTAAGCATTTATTGATACAAAAGTAGCATGACCGACTCGTGCTGGCAACCTTTCGCTAGTATCAAAGCCAAGAATATATCACATGTGCTTCACGTTGTTACATTACATTCGAAGTTATAGGAGTATACAGAAATTTAGGGTTACCTGCAGCGAGTTTTTTCAAATAATCGAAAGCTTAATATTTGCTGTTTATTGTCACTACAATATCATTACCAATTGAGAATTCTACGATAAAACTGCTTAATAAAGATATTGCAAACAAACACAAAACCAACAATAGCTGGCAACCCTATCGAGGCTTTTCAACCAAATTTAGCCTGAATAATGCTTATAATAGGTTCCATTAACAGTATGAAATTCGTATTGATTTCATGCCTGCACTGGAAGCTATAGGGCAAAAAGTTTTATTTTCCTGAGTGAATTTTCAAAACCAAAGACACAACAATTACCATAGCTGGCAGCACCAACCGAATTTTTCAACCAAATTTATATCAAACAGAGTTTAGAGTAAGGTTCAGCTCTTGTGTCAATTTCATGAAAATCGGGTTACTTATTCACATTTCATAGGGCACAAAGCAGTTTTTTTTTCTTTGTAATTTTTCAAGATGGCACCACTGGCACAGAGTTGCCCACAATTCAAAATCGCTTCTATCAAACCTGGTTCTACTTAAGTCCAATGCATTACGTAAATTTCAATGGTATCTGATCATTGGTTCGTGAATTCCGGTGAACAGAAGTTTTTGATGCTAAAAATATAGGTTAACTGGGAAAGGGTTACCGTTCTTGTCCAACATGAAATTTCCAGAGTTTAACTTTGAACGTGTAGATAAAGCATAAGATTTGTATACAGATTGGTTTTATTGTAGGAAACGGACATTTTGAGGATATTCGATGATTTGAATGTTTTTACTTCCAAATTTTTATATTTTCAAATTTAAGACACCAAAATTATCATAGCTGGCAGCTCCAACCGAATTTTTCAACCAAATTTCTACCAAACGTGGTTTCAAATAAGGTCCAGAAAATCGAACGATTCAATCAGAATTTATAGGGCTAAAAGCAGTTATCTTTTTTAGTGATTTTTCAAGATGGCACCACTGGCACAGAATCACCCGCATTTCAAAATGACTTCTATCAGACCTGGTTCTATTTAAGACCAATACAGTCTGCGAATTTCAATAAATTCTGCTCATTGGATCGTGAGTTTCCGTGAACAGAAGTTTTTGATGCTAAAAATGTAGGTAAATTGGGCAAGGGTTACCAGGCGTGCCCGTTATACCATATCAATTTTTTTTTTGGTCTATGTAAAAAAAGCACGAAATTTACATATGAGTGGCTTTTTTTTGAAGAAGCGGCATTTTTTCAAGAGAGACGATAATTTGGAGGTTTTCACTTTCAGTGCCTGCCCTAGCTTCAGGGTTGCTAGTACGCTCATCAAAAGCACAAATTTACAACTAAATAATACCAATATGTCCTGAAAATTTGGTAATGATTGAATTGCTTTGTCAAAAGTTATCGCAATTTAAAAATTTTCAATTTTTCCCGTTCTCTTTTTAGGCACCCAGCGCACACATGGGGTTAAAAAATTCCAAAACATTATCCGATTCACATGTAAAACACGTTCGAAATTTATTTTGTTAATTTTATTTTTGCAAAACTTATTTGTGTACGGAATAATAGGTATATTAAAAATATCACTAAAATGGCCGCCGGCGCCAAAGGGTTAAAAAATTTTAACTTTTTCTGAGACCTGGCACTATTCTGCATATACACCAATGTGTCCTAAAAATTTCAGTCCAATCGGATGGCGCGTTCCTGAGATTTTTTCACCGAAATTTTTTGATGATGTATATATATAAATATATAGAAATATGAATTTTTGGCCAAAGTGATTTTAATACTAATGTTCTTTTTCGAACATTAGTAAAAAAAATCCTGCACTGACGACGGCTCGGCAGAGCTGGGTCGGTTGCACAACAAATGG
>CANBKX010000372.1:0-18932 GCA_947369275.1 Nemotelus nigrinus
AAATTTGGCTGAAAAATTAGACTGGAGATGCAGCTATGGTGATTTTGGTCTTATAGATCTTGCAAATTCGCTCAGCAAAATAAAGCTTTTCTCCCTATAACTTCCAGTTCAGTGTAGAAATCAAAACGAAGTTCATGCAGTAAATGGACCTAAATGTGAAGTAAATTTCGTAGGAATTTTGTACAAAATCATGAAAGTGCTGCCAGCTATGACCATTTTTGTAATTTTTTGGAATTTCTTTACTGAGCGATTATGTCATTAGATTTGCAAATGGGAACGAACCTGCATTTTAAATTAGCAACAAATATTAACGTTTTAAAATTTGAAAGTTTTGAGGGTGGTAACCCTAAAATTTTTTCACCATTATAAATTCTAGCGCAGTGATTCAATCGAAACAAAATTTAATGGTTGGGTTTAGTTTAACGTGAAGCAGATTTGGTACATATTTTGCTTTGCTGCTGTCACAGGGTAACCAGCTTTAGCCATTTTCGTAAGTATTGCATCAACAGCTGCTTCAAATAACATACTCATATGCAAAACATTTCCAATAAAAATAAGAAATTAATTTTTAAATTTCCGAGTTTTGAACATTTTATGGATGGCAGCCTCAACCAACGTTTAACCGCTAAAACTTTCAACGAAATCTTCCGATGAAAACGAAATTCAAAGGATAAGTTGATTTAAGTATGAGCTTGTTAAGGTAAACTTACTGCTGCTTCGTTGGGAAAATGTTGCCAGCACTGAACATTTTCATCATTTGTGTTATAATTGAGTTCTGTTGCTTTGAACAAGGAATGGTTGATATGATTCTACAAAAAGTGAATTATTTCTTTCCACATTTTTTTGTCACTCAAGACAATTTCTTCGAAGATTAGTTTTCTAGCGGTTCAGGTGCGCTAGATTTTTTTAGATTTCAGATATCCTAAACCTTTTGGCGGCGGCGAGCGTGTTAGTGAATTTCGAGGTACTCCTATATTTCCAAGCAGTGTAAATTTTTGTTTAAACAAATGTTTGTTACATTTTATTTTGTTTTTAGTTTCTGTATGTTTAAAAGTTGGAAATGTTGAGCCGTGTGTGTGTGCAGCGTGCCTAAAAGTAGGCAGGGATTTTTTTTAAATTTTGATTTGTCATAACTTCTGACAAAAACATTGGATCATCCTGAAATTTGCAGAGAGTATTGATGTGACTGAAATATAAAACACAAGGATTTTCAAGAAAGTGCGGGTAACCCTGTAGTTACGGCAGATTCCTGAATAAAAATTCTTCCAATCATTGACCCCCCAAAAAATTTGTGATTTTTGACAAAAATTCAAATCATAGATAAATTTTAGCTTTTGTGCATCATGTCAAATTGAAATTTTGAAAATTTCGATTTACACAAGAACGGCAACCCATCAACTGACGGCCGGATTATCCAATCATAATGAAATTTACTGGATATGTTGGTATTAGCTAGGACTGGGTCTAGTAGAAGTGATTTTGAAATGCGGGAAACCCTGTGGCAGTGGTGCCATCATGAAAAATCACTGAGAAAAAATTGGAATAGAATCGCCAGCTATGGTGATTTTTGTCACATAAATCTTGCAAGTTTGCTCAGCAAAATAAATTTTTTTTTCCAATAACTTCTGGTCCAAAATAGAAATCAAAATGAAGTTCATGCGTTAAATGAACCTTAATGTGAACCAAATGTCGTAGGAATTTCGTATAAAAATCATGAAAGGGCTGCCAGCTATGACCATTTTTGTAATTTTGGGGAATTTCTTTACTGAGCGATTATGTCATGAGATTGGCAAATGGGAATGCTCCTGCAATGAAAATTAGCAACAAATATTAACGCTTAAAAAATTTGAAAAGATTTGATGCTGGTAACCTTAAAGTTCTTTTCACCCGTATACTTTCCAGCTCAGTGATTTAATCGAAACGAAATTTACTGGTTGGGTTTAACTTAACGTGAAGCAGATTTGGTATATATTGTGCTTTCTTGCTGACACAGGCTAACCAGCGTTAGCCATTTTCGTAAATATTGCACCAACAGATGCTTCAAATTGCATGCTCATTGAGTTTTGAAAATATTTGGGATGGCAGCGTCAAACAACGTTTAACCGCTGAAACTTTCGAAGAAATCCTCGGATGAGAACGAAATTCAAAGGATAAGTTGGTTTAAGTATGAGCATGTTATGGTAAACTTATTGCTGCTTCGTTGGAAAAGTGTTTTCATCATTTGTGTTATAGTTGAGTTTTGTTGCTTTGGATAAGAAATGGTTGATATGATTCTACAAAAAAGTGTATTAAGTCTTTCCACATGTTTTTGTCACTCAAAGACATTTTTACGAAAATTAGTTTTCTAGCGATTCTGATGCGCTAGACTTTTTTACTAATGTTCGAAGAACATTAGTATTAAAATCGATTCGGCCAAAAATTCATATTTCTTTATATATATATATATATATGTACAAAAAATTTCAGTGAGATAATCTCGGGAACGCGCCATTCGATTGAGCTGAAACTTTCAGGATACATTGGTGTATATGCAGAATAGGTCCAGGTCTCTTTAAATGTCAGTTATTGTAAACCTTTTCGCGCCGGCGGGCATTTAAGTGATATTTTTAATATACCTATTATTTCGTGCACAAATGATTTTCGCAAAAATAAAGTTAATAAAATAAATTTCTAACGTGTTTTACATATGAATCGGATAATGCTTTGGAATATTTTAACCCTATGTGTGCGCTGGGTGCCTAAAAAGAGGACGGGAAAATTTGAAAATTTTTAAATTTCGATAACTTTTGACAGAGCTATTCAATCATTACCAAATTTTCAGGACATATTGATATTATTTAGTTGTAGATTAATGTGGCTTTTAATGAGCGTGCTGGCAACCCTGTAGCTAGGGCAGGCACTGAAAGTGAAAACCTCCAAATCATCGTCTCTCTTGAAAAAATGCAGTTTCTTCAAAAATAAGCCTTTCATATGTAAATCTTGTGCTTTGTTTACATAACCAAAAAAAAAAAAAAGATATGGTATAACGGGCACGCCTGGCAACCCTTGCCCAATTTACCTATATTTTTAGCATCAAAAACTTCTGTTCACGGAAACTCACGATCCGATGGGCAGAATTATTTGAAATTCACAGCATGTATTGACCTTAAATAGGACCAGGTCTGATAGAAGTGATTTTGAAATGCGGGCAATTCTGTGCCAGTGGTGCCATCTTGAAAAACCACTAAAAAAGATAACTGTTTTTAGCCCTATAAATTCTGATTGAATCGTTCGATTTTGACGAAACTTACACAATTGCTGGACCTTACTTTAAGCCACGTTTGGTAGAAATTTGGTCGAAAAATTCGATTGGAGCTGCCAGCTATGATAATTTTGGTGTCTTCATTTTGAAAAAAAAAATTTGGAAGTAAAAACATTCAAACCATCGAATATTCAAAAAAATGTCCGTTTCTTACAATAAAACCAATCTGTATATAAATCTTATGTTTTATCTACACGTTCAAAATAAAACTTTGGAAATTTCATGTCGGACAAGAACGGTAACCCTCTCCCAGTTAACCTATATTTTTAGCATCAAAAACTTCTGTTCACGGAAACTCACGAACCAATAATCAGATACAGCTAAAATTTACAGAATGCATTGGACTTAAGTAAGACCAGATTTGATAGAAGCGATTTTGAATTGTGGGCAACTCTGTGCCAGTGGTGCCATCTTGAAAAATTACAAAGAAAAAAAACTGCTTTTTGCCCTATGAAATGTGAATAAGTTACCAGATTTTCATGAAATTGACACAGAAGCTAAACCTAACTCTAATCTCTGTTTGGTGGAAATTTGGTTGAAAAATTTGATTGGTGCTACCTGCTATGGTAATTTTTGTGTCTTTGGTTTTGAAAATTCGCTCAGGAAAATAAAACTTTTTGTACTATAACTTCCAGTGCAGTCATGAAATCAATACGAA
Source organism: Nemotelus nigrinus (assembly GCA_947369275.1). Lineage (NCBI taxonomy): Eukaryota > Metazoa > Arthropoda > Insecta > Diptera > Stratiomyidae > Nemotelus > Nemotelus nigrinus. Next base: position 3,960 of record CANBKX010000372.1, read on the forward strand.
TTTCATACAATTAATGAAACCTGTCATAAACATTATTCAGGCCAAATTTGGTTGAAAAGACACGATAGGGTTGCCAGCTATTGTTGGTTTTGTGTTTAATTGCAATATCTTTATTAAGCGGTTTTATCGTAGAATTTTCAAATGGTAATGATATTGTAGTGACAATAAACAGCAAATATTAAGCTTTCGATCATTTGAAAAAACTCGCTGCAGGTAACCCTAAATTTCTTTATACTCCTATAACTTCGAATGTAATTAAACAACGTGAAGCAGATTTGATATATTCTTGGATTTGATACTGGCGAAAGGTTGCCAGCACGAGTCGGTTGTGCTACTTTTGTATCAATAAATGCTTACAGTTAGTATACATACCGGAAACATTTACAATGAAAATAAATAACCGATGTTACAATTCGCAAAGTTCTGCAAATTTTTCGGATCGCAGCCCCAAACACCAACTTCAGTTACAGTGCTGCAGGCACTGAGCATTTTCTTCATTGATGTTATATGAGATGCTGCTTTCAAAATTATGTGAAATAAGCAACTGATAACGAATATAATTAACCCGTGTTTTGCTCTCATAAACGTTGAAATTCATGCCAGTGGTAATATCTGAAACCTTGCACCATATGAGTTATAATGCATTCTTAAGACGAAAGTAAAACGTGGCATTTGAAACAGTTTGGCCGTAATAAGCAGCACATGTGGTGGAATATGCACTCAAAACCTGCACGATTCTTCTACTGTTCTTCGAACATTAGTGTTTCTAGCGGTTCAGGTGCGCTAGAGTTTTTTACTAATGTTCGAAGAACAATAGTATTAAACTCGTTTCGCCGAAAATTCATATTTCTTATATATATATATATATATATATATATATATATATATATATATATATATATATATATATATATATATATATATATATATATATATATATATATATATATATCAGCAAAATGATTAAGGGAGATAATCTCTGGAGTGGCCTATTCGATTGAGCTGAAATTTTCGGAGAACGTAGATGTATTAAGTAGGTAGGTCCACGACTTTCTCAAATTCAGATATTCTAAACCTTTTGGCGGCGGCGAGCGTTTTAGTGAATTTTGAGGTACTCCTATATTTCCAAGCAGTGTAAAGTTTTGTTAAAGAAAAGTATTGGAAATGAAAACTAAATATGTTCTTAGCTCGTTTATGATAAAAAATTGGAAATTGTGAGCCGTGTGTGGGTGCAGGGTGCCTAAAAGTAGGCAAGGATTTTTTTTCAAATTTTGATTTGTCATTACTTCTAAGAAAAACAATGGATCATCGTGAAATTTGCAGAGCGTATTAATGTTGACTAAGATTTATCACATGTGGATTTTTAAGATAGTGCGGGTAACCTTGTAGCTACGGCAGGCTCCTGAATAAAAAACCTTCAAATCATTGACCTTCCTGAAAAATTTTTGATTTTTGACAAAAAAATCAAATCACTGATAAATTTTAACCTTTGTCCATCATGTCAAATTAAAATTTTCAAAATTCCGATTTGCACAAGAACGGCAACCCATCACCAAATTACCTCTATTTTCAGCACCCGAAAGTTCTGTTCACGAGAACTGACGACCGGATTACCCGATCATAGTGAAATTTACAGAACATGTTGGTATTAGCTAGGACCAGGTCTGATAGAAGTGATTTTGAAATGCGGGCAACCCTGTGCCAGTGGTACCATCTTGAAAAATCAATGAGAAAAAAAACCGGTTTTTGGCCTATAACTTCCGATTCAGCCATCAGATTTTGACAAGATTCATCCAATACTTGGATCTTACTTTATGTAACATTTCATGAAAATTTGGCTGAAAAATTAGAATAGAGTTGCCAGCTATGGTGATTTTTGTCTCCTAAATCTGCAAATTTGCTCAGCAAAATAAAGCTTTTTTCCCTAGAACTTCCGGTCCAGTGTAAAAATCAGAACGAAGTTAACGCAGTAAATGGACTTTAATGTGAACCAAATGTCATAGAAATTTCGTACCAAAATCATGAAAAAGCTGCCTGCTATGACCATTTTTGTAATTTTGTTTAATTCCTTTACTGAGCGATTATGTCATTAGATTTCCAAATGGAAATGATCCTGCAATGAAAATTAACAATATATATTAACGCTTTAAAAATTTGATAAGTTTTGAGGATAGTAACCCTAAAATTCTTTTCACCCGTATAACTTCCAGCGCAGTGATTCAATTGAAACGAAATTTACTGGTTGGGTTAAACTTAACGTGAAGCAGAATTGGTATGTATTATGCTTTGCTTTTGATACAGGCTAACCAGCTTTAGCCATTTCCGTAAATATTGCAATAAAAAAAAGGAATTATTTTTTAAATTTTTCGAGTATTGAACATTTTTCGGATGGCAGCCTCAAACAACGTTTAACCGCTGAAACCTTCGATGAAATCCTGCGAAGAGAACGAAATTCAAAGGATACGTTGATTTGAGTATGAGCTTGTTATGGTAAACTTATTGCTGCTTGGTTCGGAAAGTGCTGCCAGCACTGAATTATATGTGTTGAGTTTTGTTGCTTTGGATAAGGAATGGTTGATATGATTCTAGAAAACAGTGTATTACGTCTTTCCACACTTTTTTGTCACTCAAAGACAATTTCTTCGAAAATTAGTTTCCTAGCGGTTCTGATGCGCTAGACTTTTTTTATTATTTTTTTTATTTGTATTGGAAAAACTGAAATACTGCAGGTAAAAAGACAAATTATTTCGTAAGGAATATAATTTGAGAAACTTAATCGAAACGAAAACTTATTATTTATTTTATTTTATTTTCAAAGAATTTCGTCTAATACAGACTAGTAGTATTAACAGATTTAAAACTTACAACAAGTCAGTCAAAATTGACTGTTTTTGGCTAAACTCTTTTTCAAAGTTGGTAAAGATATATTTAAATCAAATTGATGGTAATCATCGTTGAAATTTCTTTTGATAGACAAAACGGGCTCATTAAAGGCGCAGTTGGTCTGATAGGCAGGGACAGATAAAATGTTGAGTTGTCTCATTCTGTGACCCTTGGCATTGAGGCCAAATAAACCTAAAAGGTTTTCACATGAAATGTTACCCATGAGGTTCTTAGCAGCAAAGATAGTTTTGAAATTTTCACGTCTCTTGTTAAGTGTATTCATGGCAAGTAAGTCAAGTCGATTAATGTAAGGAGGCAAGCGAAGAGGATCTGACCAAGCAAATTCACGCAAACAAAACCCAAGAAATTTTTTCTGAATGGACTCGATACGGTCCACATAAACCTGCTGATAAGGCGCCCAAACTATACACGCATATTCAAGTATCTGTCTTACTGACGCACAAAAAAGAATCTTAGTAAGATGTATGTCATGAAACTCTTTGGATCGCCTCCTCACAAAACCCAAGGTAGATTAAGCTTTTGATAAGATGGCGTTAATACGATCGTCAAAAGTAAAAGAATTGTTTAGAAGTACTCCTTAATCGAGTACTTTTTCAGAATACCTTAAAGGAATACTATTCAAAGAGTATTCAAAGCTCAACGAATTAATTTTACGCGTGTACAAAACAACGGTACACTTGTCAATATTAATTACTAATTTGTTAAGGTCACACCAGGTCGTGAGGTTATTAAAGTCAGCTTGAAGCTCCAAGCATTTTTTAAAAATTTAGGCTTTATCAGCAAATAGTAAAATTGATAAATGTTTCAGGACAGATGGTAGGTCAAAGAAAAAGTAGAGGTCCATCAGATATGACAGCAATTTCAGATGATAGGGCGCCACGGAAGGATACGCATTGGGTACGACATTCCAAATAAGATGCTATCCTGGAAAAAATAGCTGAGGAAAGTTAAACGAGGACAATTTACACAATAAAATGGAATGATCCAGCTTATCAAAAGCCTTCGTGAAGTCAGTCATATATATATATATATATATATATATATATATATATATATATATATATATATATATATATATATATATATATATATATATATATATATCAGCAAAATGATTAAGGGAGATAATCTCTGGAGTGGCCTATTCGATTGAGCTGAAATTTTCGGAGAACGTAGATGTATTAAGTAGGTAGGTCCACGACTTTCTCAAATTCAGATATTCTAAACCTTTTGGCGGCGGCGAGCGTTTTAGTGAATTTTGAGGTACTCCTATATTTCCAAGCAGTGTAAAGTTTTGTTAAAGAAAAGTATTGGAAATGAAAACTAAATATGTTCTTAGCTCGTTTATGATAAAAAATTGGAAATTGTGAGCCGTGTGTGGGTGCAGGGTGCCTAAAAGTAGGCAAGGATTTTTTTTCAAATTTTGATTTGTCATTACTTCTAAGAAAAACAATGGATCATCGTGAAATTTGCAGAGCGTATTAATGTTGACTAAGATTTATCACATGTGGATTTTTAAGATAGTGCGGGTAACCTTGTAGCTACGGCAGGCTCCTGAATAAAAAACCTTCAAATCATTGACCTTCCTGAAAAATTTTTGATTTTTGACAAAAAAATCAAATCACTGATAAATTTTAACCTTTGTCCATCATGTCAAATTAAAATTTTCAAAATTCCGATTTGCACAAGAACGGCAACCCATCACCAAATTACCTCTATTTTCAGCACTCGAAAGTTCTGTTCACGAGAACTGACGACCGGATTACCCGATCATAGTGAAATTTACAGAACATGTTGGTATTAGCTAGGACCAGGTCTGATAGAAGTGATTTTGAAATGCGGGCAACCCTGTGCCAGTGGTACCATCTTGAAAAATCAATGAGAAAAAAAACCGGTTTTTGGCCTATAACTTCCGATTCAGCCATCAGATTTTGACAAGATTCATCCAATACTTGGATCTTACTTTATGTAACATTTCATGAAAATTTGGCTGAAAAATTAGAATAGAGTTGCCAGCTATGGTGATTTTTGTCTCCTAAATCTGCAAATTTGCTCAGCAAAATAAAGCTTTTTTCCCTAGAACTTCCGGTCCAGTGTAAAAATCAGAACGAAGTTAACGCAGTAAATGGACTTTAATGTGAACCAAATGTCATAGAAATTTCGTACCAAAATCATGAAAAAGCTGCCTGCTATGACCATTTTTGTAATTTTGTTTAATTCCTTTACTGAGCGATTATGTCATTAGATTTCCAAATGGAAATGATCCTGCAATGAAAATTAACAATATATATTAACGCTTTAAAAATTTGATAAGTTTTGAGGATAGTAACCCTAAAATTCTTTTCACCCGTATAACTTCCAGCGCAGTGATTCAATTGAAACGAAATTTACTGGTTGGGTTAAACTTAACGTGAAGCAGAATTGGTATGTATTATGCTTTGCTTTTGATACAGGCTAACCAGCTTTAGCCATTTCCGTAAATATTGCAATAAAAATAAGGAATTATTTTTTAAATTTTTCGAGTATTGAACATTTTTCGGATGGCAGCCTCAAACAACGTTTAACCGCTGAAACCTTCGATGAAATCCTGCGAAGAGAACGAAATTCAAAGGATACGTTGATTTGAGTATGAGCTTGTTATGGTAAACTTATTGCTGCTTGGTTCGGAAAGTGCTGCCAGCACTGAATTATATGTGTTGAGTTTTGTTGCTTTGGATAAGGAATGGTTGATATGATTCTAGAAAACAGTGTATTACGTCTTTCCACACTTTTTTGTCACTCAAAGACAATTTCTTCGAAAATTAGTTTCCTAGCGGTTCTGATGCGCTAGACTTTTTTTATTATTTTTTTTATTTGTATTGGAAAAACTGAAATACTGCAGGTAAAAAGACAAATTATTTCGTAAGGAATATAATTTGAGAAACTTAATCGAAACGAAAACTTATTATTTATTTTATTTTATTTTCAAAGAATTTCGTCTAATACAGACTAGTAGTATTAACAGATTTAAAACTTACAACAAGTCAGTCAAAATTGACTGTTTTTGGCTAAACTCTTTTTCAAAGTTGGTAAAGATATATTTAAATCAAATTGATGGTAATCATCGTTGAAATTTCTTTTGATAGACAAAACGGGCTCATTAAAGGCGCAGTTGGTCTGATAGGCAGGGACAGATAAAATGTTGAGTTGTCTCATTCTGTGACCCTTGGCATTGAGGCCAAATAAACCTAAAAGGTTTTCACATGAAATGTTACCCATGAGGTTCTTAGCAGCAAAGATAGTTTTGAAATTTTCACGTCTCTTGTTAAGTGTATTCATGGCAAGTAAGTCAAGTCGATTAATGTAAGGAGGCAAGCGAAGAGGATCTGACCAAGCAAATTCACGCAAACAAAACCCAAGAAATTTTTTCTGAATGGACTCGATACGGTCCACATAAACCTGCTGATAAGGCGCCCAAACTATACACGCATATTCAAGTATCTGTCTTACTGACGCACAAAAAAGAATCTTAGTAAGATGTATGTCATGAAACTCTTTGGATCGCCTCCTCACAAAACCCAAGGTAGATTAAGCTTTTGATAAGATGGCGTTAATACGATCGTCAAAAGTAAAAGAATTGTTTAGAAGTACTCCTTAATCGAGTACTTTTTCAGAATACCTTAAAGGAATACTATTCAAAGAGTATTCAAAGCTCAACGAATTAATTTTACGCGTGTACAAAACAACGGTACACTTGTCAATATTAATTACTAATTTGTTAAGGTCACACCAGGTCGTGAGGTTATTAAAGTCAGCTTGAAGCTCCAAGCATTTTTTAAAAATTTAGGCTTTATCAGCAAATAGTAAAATTGATAAATGTTTCAGGACAGATGGTAGGTCAAAGAAAAAGTAGAGGTCCATCAGATATGACAGCAATTTCAGATGATAGGGCGCCACGGAAGGATACGCATTGGGTACGACATTCCAAATAAGATGCTATCCTGGAAAAAATAGCTGAGGAAAGTTAAACGAGGACAATTTACACAATAAAATGGAATGATCCAGCTTATCAAAAGCCTTCGTGAAGTCAGTGTAAAGACATTCTCCCTGAAATCCTGCCTCGATTGATGGGATAACAATATTGGAAAATTCAAGCAGGTTGGTAGTTGTGGATTTGTTTTTCATGAAACCATGTTGGAAAGGAGATAATATGGTTTTACTGTGAAACGCCACAACATTGCTGATTATCGCTTCAAATAGTTAAGCAATACATGGAAGTTTTGCGATGGGACGATAATTGCCTACAACATTTCTATCGCCTTTTTTATGAATAGGTGTGACAATTGCGTATTGCGAACCACTAGGAAAAATACCGAGCGACAGAGAAAGGTTAAATAGGTAGACAAGGATAGGAGATAGGGAGGTGATACAATATTTAAAGATAGCACAAGGAATGCCGTCAGGGCCTGGTGTCAAATTATTGTCCAACTTCCTAGAAAACGCTTAAATGGTATCTTCGTCTATAAACAAGTCTTTCATACCTAATGCCGAATTTATACACTGGGACGAGCGTCTCGGGTACAAGAGTAAACAAGACTCAACAAGACATTGGACGAGACTCAACAAGACATAGGATGAATTGTTTACTTAGGATATTGCACCATACAACACGGACCATACACCATGCACCTTTCATAGGGTGAATTGTTTACTTAGGATATTGCACTATGCATCTTTCGACAGTTGTGAGCTGTTTTGTTCAGTTCAGTGAACGATGACTGAGGTACGGGCTGTGGCTATTGCAACTGCTTGGTGTGCGTTGAGTTATTTCAATCTGGGACACGCAAACACATGTTTGAAGTCCCGGCGAAAAATTCGAAAATTTAAATGAGCAAATGCTACCCTCTCAAATCCCTTTGACTTGATGCATAAAACCGACTTCGCTTCCAGCGGCTGCGAGCTCGGACGAGACGGTCATAAACACTCAGGCACAGCAATAAAAGGATCATTATCCCTTCATAAAACAAACAAGAGCCGACGAGCAAACCATTTACACACGCGTGCTTGCCATGAAAAAAACAGCCGAGAATAGACAAGGAGACCATTTACACACAGTGCTTGTCGTCGTTTGGCATTCCTCGGCCAGAATGTAATTCCGGCATAAGAAAAAGTTGGGATCATTGTCAAGTTGTCATTATAATTATTACTATTAGTAGAAGGTTCCGTATTATAAGCGGTACGGAAATGATTAGCAAAAATATTGCTAATAGTTAATGGATCGGAAATGGCCATGTCGTCTGAGTTAAACGTGGTGGGAAACCCATCATGGTATCTCTTGGAATTAATAAAATTCTAAAATCTTCTAGGCTGCTGTTGAAAAGTAGAATTAAGATTTCTAAGGTGAATTTGGTAAGAACTTTTGACCTCGGAGTGATAAATATTCTTCAACTCTACAAAAACCAAAAAGTCAGAAACAGAACGAGACGAGCAATATCTTTTCCAAGCTTTAGATTTTAAATTTTTTATATGTCGTATTGCCTTTGATTTCCATGGAACTTTATTGCAATTTTTAGGGAAAGAGACTGGTACAAACTGGGTAAAGCATCCAAAAAGAATTGAATGAAAATTGTACACTGCCTAATTAATGTCTTTTTCTAACAACACACTGGACCAATCACACCTTGCGATGAGATAATTTAGTACACCCAAGTCGACTTTCTTAAAGTTAAATTGACACGGTGAGTTATGTATAGGAGTGCTTAGAGATGTATTGATTTCGTAGATGATAAGAACTGGTTCATGATGTGTTGAATCGCAAAGAGATGATGGACAGTGCTTGACCTCGGACGGGTAGGCGTTTGAAGTAAAAACTAGATCCAATAATCTTCCATGACTGCTCAAAATGCTGTTTAATTGGTTTAGGCCGCACGCAAGCATTGCATTTATAAACTCCTCGGCGTATGGGTGATTGTGAGGAGAAAAGGCTGGAGCTAATGTGAAGCCGTCGTCAGATAAGTTCCAAGTAATCCTGGGTAGGTTGAAGTCACCCATGAGGATGAGTTCATCATTTCCATCTAATAGGTCACATAACTGATGAGTGGCGTTAAGTACTTGCTCATAATAAATCGATGCTGAGTAAGGAGGGATATATAGAACTGCTAAATAGAGTTGCGCCATTCCCAGGTCCACACGACACAGACAAGTTCCAAGCTATCGGTGTTTGGTATGATTACTTCTGATATGCAATCCGAACTGCGCACGGAAAGCAATACGCTCTCACCTACTGGTGCGTCGAGTAAAAGTCCATGACGATCTTTACGGAAGACAGAAAACCGCGAATCAAATAGTTCTGTATTCAATATCTTCGCGCAGAGCCAAGTTTCAGTTAAAGCTACGACATGAAAGTCTGCAGAAAGATTGTACGTGTAAAAGTCGTTAGCTTTAGATCGCATGCCACTCATGTTGGCGTAGAAGATTGACATGTTTTCGAGTCGTTTTTTGGTAGAGATTTACCAGCCGTAGCACGATTTCTTGGTATAAATTCACGGACGATTGCGTTCAAAGGCCAGAAACTGGGCTGTGCAATGGTATTAAAGGAGCAATCCGGAACGATGACACCCGAGGATGCTGACCAATTTTCGCAACCAAAATGCAGTCAGGAGGTAAAATTTTTTTAGTGTGGTGTAGGATGTCAATGATATTGTTTTTTACATCGTCGGGAGTAGTAGTTGGAGCAAGCCTTGATAAGAATAACACCCGACGCTTCACCACACCATTGAGCTTGCAACTAAAAGTTTCAGCTCCGGATCTAGCAGGAACTGGGCGAGCGCTGTTTGCTTCGTGTGTGAGGAAGTTCGCATTTCCTTCTTTATCTGCTTTCTCAAATCTTTCTCTAACAATGATTTTTGTTGTTTCTACCTCCATGTCACATACCTTGGAGTTTTCGATTGTTTTAGACTGCTTGCGTCTTATCCCCCTTTCTTTATTCGATGCTTTTCTGGCATCTGTGATTGGGCTGCTTTGGTCTAAGCTATCAGCCTGACAAGAGGAAGTATTCCTGGGTTTTGTATTTTCACGAGCACCGTGAGGATATTCTAAAACATCAGTTTGGCAACTAGAAATGCGACGAGCAATGTTTACAGATGACGTAGCGCAGCCACTCAAAGTCGAAAACATCCTATCAACTTTGTCATTAAGTGACTGTAGGCTACTATCAGATGTAGGTGGCAAAAACTGTACACTCGCTTGTTCCAGCCGTTGCAAATCTATAATTGAGTCATTCAACAGTCCAGTTTTGTATTCTAGGTTTTTAATTCTACCGAGAATAGCGTCGTACTTTTCATTTAAACTAGAGATGCTGTCTTTAATGTATCAAATGTCGTCCAGATGCGACCTGATGTCAATCAAAGTTTCGAAAAACGGTGAGAGAGCTGAAGACATGCCGTGTACTAGGCCAGCGATAGTAGAGCTATCACCTTTTAGAGCTTCGCTGGTAGTACATACGTGTTGGATGTTAGTTTTGGTTAAATTAAGCAACCTCAAGACGTGACACGGCTTTATTTCGCTGCACTCCTTGCAGGTAAATGTCGAAGATGCCTGCGGCCTGTGTGCTGATTTGACGCAAGCAAAATGAAACGACCTCCCGCAGATTCTATCGCATGTGAACGACTTGCTATCTATTGGCTTATCGCAATACCCACAGGCCACGGGGCATTGAAAGGCGGAGCTGCCTGCTTCCATTTTCGATAATCAAGCCAACTAGTATGCTTGAAAGTGCTTTAAAAGCTTACAAAAGCAGAAAGTAATTGAGCAGCCAAAAGCTCGTAAAAAGTCGGTGTGCCAAGAGATATGCAAAATTGTCAAGCTCGGTGAGTAATTAAAGCACAAAACGAAGCTGGACACATTCACTGCTAAGATTTAAGTTTTTCGGGTGAATAGCGCCAAGAGATATGCGAAATTGTCAAGCTCAGTGCATTATCAAAGCACACAACGGAACTGGAAACATTCACTGCTAAGTTTCAAGTTTTTGAGGAGCAGAAAAATTTCAAACAAAGAGACACAAGTGTTTTGATAATTCCCGATGACACCAGACGAAGATCACGAAAGAGGCAAATGAAATGAGGACACAATCAATGAACACGCACTTGACTATGAAAATTTTTAGTTAAAGACAGATAGATCAGTCAAAAAATAGAAATATACGAGACCAATCGAGGAACACAGCGATGACGCGCACGAGCTTCGCTACTTCACAATTGCAATTGAAATAGATTCGTGCATAGTATATTTTGATTAATGTTCATGATATATTTTTATAGTCCGTAGTGAACGATTTTCGGTGTGCGCTTTAATTTTGAAACCTAATCATCGATTTGGTTCGACAAATAAAGATAATTTAAACTTTCAATTGCAAGTTTTTACTAATGTTCGAAGAACATTAGTATAAAAATCGCTTCGCCGAAAATCGTGATATATATATATATATCTATATATCTATATATATATATATATATATATATATATATATATATATATATATATATATATATATATATATATATATATATATATATATATATATATATATATATATGTATATATATATATATATATATATATATATATATATATATATATATATATATATATATATATATATATATATATATATATATATATATATAATATATATATATATATATATATCAGCAAAACGGTTAATAGAGATAATCTCTGGAGTGGCCGATCCGATTGAGCTGAAACTTTCGGAGAACATAGATGCATATAACAGGTAGGTCCATGATTGCTAAATAACAGATATCTTAAACATTTTGGCGGCGGCGGGCATTTAAGTGAATTTTCAGGTACACCTATATTTCCAAGCAGTGTAAATTTTTGTTAAAAAAAAGTACTAAGAATGAAAACATATTATGTTTGTAGTTTGTTTATGATAAAGAATTGAAAATTTTGAGCCAGGTGTAGGCGCTGAGTGCCTAAAAGTAGGCAACAATTTTTGTTTCAATTTCGATTTGGCATAACTCCTAAGAAAAACAATGGATTATCGAGAAATTTGCAGAGCGCATGGATGTAAACTAGAAATTAACACACATGGACTTTCAAGATTGTGCGGACAACTCTGTAGCTACAGCAGGCTCCTGAAAACAAATCCTTCAAATCATCGAGTCTCCTGAAAAATTTTTGATTTTTGAAAATAAATTTAAACTTTTGATAAATTTTGACTTTTGTCCACCAAGCCAAATAAAAACTTCATATATTCTGCGGTAAACAAGAGCGGCAACCCGTGATCAAATTACCTCTATTTTCAGCACCCAAAACTTCTGTTCACGAGAACTGACAATCGGATAATGCGATCAATATGAAATTTACAGAACGTGTTGGCATTAACTTGGACCAGGTCTGATAGAAGCGATTTTTAAATACGGGCAATACTGTGGTAGTTTTGTTGAAAAACCGTGAAAGGGTTGCCAGCTATGATGAATTTTTTAATTTATTGACATTTCTTTATAGAGCGATGTTGTCATAAAATTTCCAAGTGGGAATGATCCTGCAACGACAAATAACATCAAATATTTACGTTTCAAAAATTTAAAAAGTTTGGACGATGGTAACCCTAAAATTTAATTCACTCCTATAACTTACAGCGCAGACATTCAATCGAAATGAAATTCACAGGGTGAGTTTAACACAACGTGAAGCAGCTATGGTGCTAGCACATGATTGCCAGCACCGGACAATTTCGTAAATATCGCACCAACAGATGCTTCCATTTGCTATTCATAAGCAAACTATTTACAATAAAATAACCAACCGATATTTAAATATTCCGAGCTGTTACGGTTCGATTATATAAAAGCACTAAAAGATTATATAAAAGCAAAGCATCTAAGTTATATATCTATATGCTTTTAGAATCGTCAAAAATTGGTGCAACTGCACCAAGTTGTTTATATACCATAATGTTCTTTTATTTGAATAAAGCTCTTTGCCCTATAGCCTCCAGTACAGTCATGGTGTCATAACGAAATTCATATGACAAATTTAAATTATTGTAGACAATATTCAGTATAAATCTACTTTGAAAAACAATGATAGGGTTGCCAGCTATGATTGTTTTTGTATTTTTTGAAATAGCTTTAGCAAGCGATTTTATGATAAAATTTTCAAATCGTAGTGGACTTGTATTGAAAATACACACCAAATACTAAGATCTAGAAAATTTTAAAGCTCTTGCGAATGTTAACCCTAAATTTCTTTGTATCCCTACTACTTCCAATGCAGTGATCGGATCGACACGAAATTCCCAGAGCAGGTTGACATCACCGTGAGGCAGACAGGACTGCTAGCAGGAGGTGTTTTTGTTATTTTGGTACCAATAAATGCTTGCATTAAGTATTCACATCGCGAATATACAATATATAACAATATTTATGACAATACGTACAACATATAATATATAAGACAAGAACAACAGTATAACAACAATATATAACAATACACTCAAAATCTGCACAAATCCTCTACTGTTCTTCGAACATTAGTATTTCTAGCGGTTCTGATGCGCTAGGGTATTTGTTAACTTAAAATTCATAAAAACTCACATAAGGAGTAATGTGCCATTGTCATTAATAGCAATGTTAGTAGTTACCAAAAATTTAATCTCATAATATATAACTTCTCTTTTGGCCGACCTAAATTTTTATGTTACGAGTCGTCTCTACTTATGACCCTCCTCAGACTAGATTCCGATCTATATAATTCGATAGACTCTTTTATCCTTTGGTTCTGTTTTCGACTTGAGATGATGATCACAAAAGTCAATAGCACTATCATACGCGGAGACATAACTATTGTACACGTTAATGCAAACGTGACGCTCTCTACTCAAGGAACTAGCCACAACTAACCTTAAAACTGTACAGGCTTGCCAGAGTGATTCACTCACACACTCAGGTATACACGCCTGCGAAGGTAGAACGAATGGAATTTCGATTCTTCTCCGGTTACCTGTGCAGGTCAATATGCATGTGCAGTTTGAGCTGCAATGGCTGGCATACACGCTATTGCGGTATACCGAAACGTGTATGCCCCGGCTTTAGTTTTTAAAAGTATGGGCTGGGATCGAACTTTACTTCCGCCGGCTGGCCAATATGCGCGCAATCACCAAAGACCAGAAGGATAGCTCGAAAGGGCTCCCTTGCAATGGGTACACTATTAAGAAAAGCTGAAGATTCTACAGATGACAAGGAAGAGCTATACATATGTGAGGAGATTCAACAAAAAAACGAGGGAAGTGGTTTAATTTAGTGAAGATTCATTGGGATCCGTGAACACTTTTTTTGAACTTGTCGAATGGTTTCGGATTCAGGGCCGCTGTCGATTTATTCGCCTCGCGGTCATTAATCTGTTTTCGTGCCAATCGGGGTTTGGTGACGTCTTGGGACGAACTTGTACAAAAACCTAAAGCGGAGTTCCAACTACTGGATTACGAGGATCATATCTGGGTCGAGATACGGAGATGACCACAAAAGTCGATGGATGTATAGGAAGCGGTGATGGAGCGTCTGTTAAGCTGGCTGCCGTCAAGCTGCTTAGAAAAGGAAAAACCTCGCTCACTTTTTAGGAACATCGCGCCGTTCTTTCAACCTCAGCTGTGTTTGTTAGCCACATAGCCAAAGATATACCAACTTTGGTTCACGGAAAGTTAAAGTCACCCTGCAACTTTCATTGCGATTGAATGACTGCGCCGGAAGTTATAATGGCGCAAAGAAATTTATTGCTTTCACTCGAAAACAGTTTTTAAAATTTCCAAAACCTGAATTTCAATCATTCTCATGTGCAAAATTTAATGACAACCTTGTTTTTGAAGAAATGCCAAAAATTACAATGTATAACAAAAAAAAAACTCTAGCGCACCTGAACCGCTAGAAACACTAATGTTCGAAGAACAGTAGAAGAATCGTGCAGGTTTTGAGTGCATATTCCACCACATGCGCTGCTTATTACGGCCAAATTGTTTCAAATGCCATGTTTTACTTTTGTCTCAAGAATGCATTATAACTCATATGGTAG
>CANBKX010000373.1:0-30783 GCA_947369275.1 Nemotelus nigrinus
GATTCGAGTTACCGCGTACTGCTATCGATTCTCCAAGTTAGCCAGAAAGAAGACAACTGATAAAGGATACTTAACGACGGAAGAATTACAACAATCTCGAAAATTTTGGATTATAACCGTCCAACAAAAGGCTTTTAAAGAAGATATTAACAAATTACGAATGGGCAAACAATTATCGAAAAGAAGTCAGTTAATCAATCTTGTTCCATTTCTTGACGGGGACGGGATTCTGCGAATCGGAGGGCGTCTGGAAAACGCAGATTTAACCTTCTCACAAAGACATCCGATCATCATTCCGAAAGTAGGGAAATTTACTGAACTGCTAGTACGACATATACACAACATCACGTTACATGGAGAAACGCAATTGATGCTCGCTACACTGAGACGAAACTATTGGGATTTGGATGCAAGAAGTGTTATTCGACATTCTAATCAGAAATGTTTAATTTGCTTTCGAACCAAAGCCAAAATATCATCACAATTAATGGGAAATTTACCGAAGCCGAGAGTCACAGTTTCACGTCCATTCACCCATACTGGAGTGGATTACTGCGGGCCAGTTACAATCAAAGATAGGAATGGACGCGGAAGTAAAACCCATACGGGATACATTGCTATTTTGATCTGCTTGGCGGTGAAGGCTTTTCACATCGAGCTCGTCAATGATGTCACAACGACCACATTCCTCGCCGCGCTCAAACGTTTCATTGGAAGACGAGGTCTATGCCAACACATTTACAGCGATTGTGGCACGAATTTTGTAGGAGCTGAATCAGAATTGAGAAAAATAGCGACAAGAAATCGAGAAGCTGTAGGATCCCAAAGTGGTCTTGAAATAACATGGCATTTCAACCCACCAGCATCACCACATTTTGGAGGTTTATGGGAAGCTGGTGTGAAGTCGATCAAAATACATTTACGCCGTACATTACGACATGTCACTTTAACTTACGAAGAATTTTCAACAACTTTAGTCCAAATCGAAGCCTGCCTGAACTCGCGACCTTTGTGCCCTCTCACAGATGATCCTATGGACACCAAAGTATTGACTCCAGCTCATTTTCTGATCGGAAATGCTCTAATTATGCCAGTAGAAGACGATCTGTCTGAAATAAACTTATCACAGCTAGACAGATGGCAGTTTTGCCAAAGATTAATGCAAACATTTTGGAAACGCTGGACAAATGAATATCTCGCAAGATTGTAACAAAGGCCTAAATGGCTCAAACAAGAAATCCAGCCTAAAATAGGAGATTTATGTTTGCTGAAAGAAGAGAACATACATCCAGCGGGCAAAAGTGGGACGCCATCATCATAACCCGATCCAACAAATCTCTATGCCAGACAGCAGGTTCCAGCATATACATTTGGACATCGTCCGATGTCCATCGCGATGGCCAGAAGCGGTTCCCCTGTATGATCAAACAACGGAATCGGTCTCAAAAGCATTTTTTAATCACTGGGTGTCACGTTATGGCGCTCCGCGGACCATCACGACCGATCAAGGGGCTCAATTTGAGTCAGCAATGTTTCGCTCATTGTCAGCCCTCATTGGCTGTGGTAGAAACCGAACTTCGGCGTACCATCCAGCCACAAACGGCCTAATAGAACGCTGGCACAGGTCTTTAAAGGCGGCAATAATGTGCAACAATAAAAACCCTGCATGGGTTGATATTCTGCCTACGGTCCTGCTGGGGCTGCGCGTGAGCTATAAGGAAGCCATCGGCGGATCGAGCGCGGAAATGCTTTATGGCACGACGCTAAACCTCCCTGGCGAGTATTTAGTTCCAGCATCAAATGCAACTATTGGACCACACTGTTTCCTCGACAATTTAAGAGAAACCATGCAAGCATTACGACCCGTTCAAACAACGCATCACACCGACCGAAAATCTTCAAAATCAAGCATCTCGACACATGTACGCACGTGTTTTTAAGAGTGGACTCAGACCAAAAATCCTTGACTAGACCGTACACTGGTCCACACAAAATCCTGAAACGAATTTCGAACGCTCTGTATAACATAGACGTCAATGGAAAACCAATCAATGTGTCCACAGAGCGATTAAAACCTGCCTTTCTCGAACGAATTCTACGCTTGCGACCGAAGGGCCAAAACGACCAGCATACATCACAAAGACTTATCAACCAGCATCTGCCAGACGTCGATTTGCCGCGAGGCTCCCTCACTTGGAGGGGAGTGCTGTGGGGAACTCTCAAGTTCACCACAAAGGATGCGGTGCGACCGATGAAATCTAGTTATCACTTTTTGTAGGTCGTGACACTAGTCAGTCATTTGTTGGATAATAAAAATAGTTCATGCTTCAAAGCCGCCGTTTGATATATCTATTGATTAGCAAAAGCATAATATAAATATTAAGTGAGGAATTCCTCACATATATAAATATATAAATATATATATATATATATATATATATATATATATATATATATATATATATATATATATATATATATATATATATATATATATATATATATATATCAGCAAAATGGTTAAAAGAGATAATCTCTGGAGTGGCCGATTCGATTGAAATGAAGTTTTCGGAAGGTAGATCCATGACTTGCTAGAATTCAGATATCCTTTACCTTTTGGCGGCGGCGAGCGTTTTCGTGAATTTTCAGGTACTCTTTTATTTCCAAGCAGTGTAAATTTGTGTTAAAATAAATGTTTGGGAATGAAAACTTATTGTGTTTTAAGCTTGTCAATACAGAGCGTATTAATATTGATTAAAATTTAACACATGGGGATTTTCAAGATAAAGCGGGTAACCTTGTAGCTGTGGCAGGCAGCTTAAAAAAAATTCCTTCAAATCATTGACCCTCCTGAAAAATTTTTGATTTTTGACAAAAATTTCAAATCTAATAAATTTTATCCTTTGTCCTTCATGTCAAATTGAAATTTTTTAAATTTCGATTTGCACAAGAACGGCAGCCCATCACCAAATTAACTCTATTTTCAGCACTTGAAACTTCTGTTCACGAGAACTGACGACCGGATTATCCGAGCATAAAGAAATTTACAAGACATGTTGTTATTAGCTAGGACCAGGTCTAATAGAAGTGATTTTGAAATGCGGGCAATCCTGTGGCACTGGTACCATCTTGAAAAATCACTGAGAAAAAAAAGAGCTTTTTGGCCTATAACTTACGATTCAGCCATCACATTAAAACAAAATTCACACAATATTTGGATCCTACTTTAGATAACATTTGATGAAAATTTGGCTGAAAAATTAGAATAAATCCTGCAAACTTGCTCAGCCAAAATAAAGTTTTTTCCCCTTTAACTTCTGTTTATGCAGTAAATGAACCTTAATGTGAACCAAATTTCGTAGGAATTTTGTACAAAAATCATGAAAGGGCTGCCAGCTATGACAATTTTTGTAATTTTTTGGAATTTCTTTACTAAGTGATTATATCATTAGATTTGCAAATGGGAATCATTCTGCAATGAAAATTAACAACAAATATTAACGCTTGAAAAATTTGAAAAGTTTTGAGTGTGGTAACGCTAAAAATTTTTTCACCCGTATAACTCCCAGTGCAGTGATTCAACCAAAACGAAATTTACTGGTTGGGTTTAATTTAACGTGTGGCAGATTTGGTATATATTTTGCTTTGCTGCTAACACAGGGTAACCAGCATTAGCCATTTTCGTAAATATTGCACCAACAGATGCTTCAAATTACACACTCATATGCAAAGCATTTGCAATAAAAATGAGAAACCAATTTTTAAATTTTCCTAGTTTTGAAAATTTTTTGGATGGCAGCCTCAAACAGCGTCTAATCGTTGTAACTTTCCATGAAATCCTGCGATGAGAACAAAATTCAAAGGATACGTTAATTTAAGTATGAGCTTGTTGCGATAAACTTATTGCTGCTTCGTTGGGAAAGTGCTGCCAGCACTGAACAGTTTTGAGTTTTGTTGCTTTGGATAAGGAATGGTTCATATGATTGTACAAAAAAGTGGATAACGTCTTTGCACATTGTTTTGTCACTTAAAGTCAATTTCTTCGAAAATTAGTTTTCTAGCGGTTCTGATGCGCTAGAATTTTTTAATCTTAGATACATATCTTTGAACGACGTCAAACATTTTATCGTAAAAAGTTGAAATGGCTTTCTCAAGATCTTACGCTGAAAGAATATTCGTCCAATCAATAGAGACAAATACATGGTGAATGCTTTCGTAGTCAGCATTAAAAAAGTAATATATAATTGAATTATTGTACGTTTTTAAGTTAAATGAATCTAGAATGGGAAATTCAACTGGGAGTGCAGTGTGGTGTAAATTATTTTAAAAAAGATGTTCTGCGTCATTAGTTAGACCTACTACTACTTCGTCATAGGCATTTGTAAAAACTAGATCCAACCAATGACCGTTTTGGTTGGGAGTTGAAGAGACTTGCTGCAAATCGTTGACATGAAAAGTACTCGCAAAGTTGAAGTTGTTGGAATCTATTCCGAAGGGGGACCGAAGCGTCACGACGTAACAGCCGGTATCCGACAAGGATCCGTATTGGGGCCTATTCTTTGGAACATCATGAGCAATGGTGTGCTTAATCTGAAGCTTCCACCGAAGGCAACTATATTCGGGTTTGCAGATAGTAGTCAGTAGTGGTGGTATGTGCTGAAAAGTCAGACGAGGTCGACGAGGTGGTATACAGCACGAAACAGTGGCTTGAGAATGCAGACTTGGAACTGGCAGCATTTAAGACGGAAGCGGTATTTGAAGTCACTGTGGCAGATCAAAAAATTAGATCAATGTCTCCAATTAGGTATTTTGGAGTTATGATTGACAGTAGACTTAAATTTGAAGCCCATATTGAACATGTCTGCAATAAGACGTTTAGCGTTAGTGCAGCACTAGCAAAGATGCTTCTTAATATAGGAGGACCAAGTCAAAATCGCAGAATCCTGATCTCTTGAGTTGTGAGTTCCATTCTACTGTTCGTAGCGCCAGTGTGGGCACATCAGCTAGCAGTGAGGCAAAATAAAAAGAATATATTGACTTAGTGCCCTCAGGGTTATTCGGCGATATAAGACCCTTTCTGGAAGAGTGGCATGTGTGATAGCAGGTCTGGTGCCAATTGACATTCTCGCAGCCGAAGTGCAGTAACTGTGCAAAAACAATGATTCCGACACACTGATGGAGTGGCGAAGATCAGAGGATTCTTGGCAAAGAAGATGGAAACAAGTTTCAGTTGGTAGATGGACCTAAAGGCTCATCATCGATAATCAAAAATGGATCAAACACCCACATAGAAGAGTAACATAAGATCTAACGCATTTTCTAACTGGACATGGTGCATACCGAAAGTACCTACATCGCTTCGGTTTAGATGACTCTTCAAATTGTCCGACATGCAGGATCGAAGAAGACCCGGAGCACATTCTTCTCAATTCCTCGTTGACACGATACACGAACTTGCCAGTGTCGACAAAAATCTGGTTGATGTGATACTGGTATCGATTAACACTTGGTATCCGTGTGGATTTTCCCCTCATTAAATATATAAATATATATATATATATATATATATATATATATATATATATATATATATATATATATATATATATATATATATATATATATATATATATATATATATATATATATATATATATATATATATATATATATATATATATTATATATATATATATATATATATATATGTATATATATATATATATATATATATATATATATATATATATATATATATATATATATATATATATATATATATGTATATATATATATATATATATATATATATATATATATATATATATATATATATATATATATATATATATATATGTAATATATATATATATATATATATATATATATATATATATATATATGTATATATATATATATATATATATATATATATATATATATATATATATATATATATATATATATATATATCACTTCTCCAATTTCTTGAAAAAATGTTTTTCAAAACTTAGCAGCGATAACTCCAATAAGCGTGTTGACTCATGATATTTCGAGAACACTAGCCTTAATTCCTTTCAACGCAAAAAATGACATTTCTATAATGACTGAAGTGGCCAGAATGGGTTAATTTAATTTTATTATGGTAAACTTATCTATTATAGTAAATTTTCCAGATTATTTTATTGACGTACAAGACAAAGAGCCTACTTTAAAGTTTTTTTCGATTGTGGAATAGACCATAAATGGACATCATGCACTCAAAAGAAGGTTGACGAAGTATATTTTGAAAAGTGAGAGATTGAGTTATGTTCATGAGGTTCAAAAAAAAGTTCATCTTGAGAACTTGATTTAACCGACATTTTTTATCTAGCCAAATGCTTACCAACCTCTGCTTGCTGGTTGAAGTAACGTTAAGTCAATAAACTATTTTAAAGATTAATGTTTTATTTTATTTTTTATATCATATCCTTCATTCACCTCGATTTCGATTCATTGAGAGATCTTAATTACTTTTTGTGGGGTACCATTTAGGTTTTCTAAATTATTGAAACGTTGCTTTGACCACACATTGTTATTGGAGTTCGAATCATACGAAGGAATTTCTTATCGTAAAGCTACCAGAACATACTTTTATACCTTTCTATATTAAATGAACGCTTAACATTCCTATCGGCTCAAATTATTTTGAACTCTGGAGCTGGCTTTCGATTTTTATAATTTTTAATGTCGCGGAGAAGTTTATTGATTGAATGGTCATCATAAAATTCATTTTGAGTATTTATCAATCAATAAGTAATCACAACTACAATTGATTTACATGACAGTAATTGAAATCAATAATAGCTGTGTTTAATGAGCACGAAAAAAAAGCAGAGCATCTCAAGGCAAGTTATAGTAGCGCGGCTGTCAAAAAAAGTCGAGCAAATCAGAGCAATTGAGAGGCAGAAAAAAGTCGAGCAAGTGAGAGCAGCTGAGAGGCAATTCTCAAAATTCATTACTTGTCAGAAGGTGAACCTGTCAATTCACTAACAAAAAACTGCACTTCAGTAACAATTTTTTGTTGAAAGTCGGTTCCGTGACAGTTGGAAAACAGCTGGTTGCTTGCTCGAACTTGCTCTACCAAAAAAAGTAGAGTAAAAATCGTGCTCTAAAGTGCTCTAGTTCAACTTAGAGCAGACTCATGAAACACAACTTCGGGCAAGTTAGAGCAGCCGAATTGCTCATTAAACACATTTTGTTGAGATATCTCAACCTAGCTCAACCTAGAGCAGCTCATTAAACACAGCTAATAGCAGCATAGCTTTAGAATTCAAGCAAAAATTTTTCAATAAAACACGATAAAACACGTTGAACAGTTTTACATGTACTAGTTTTACAGTGGTAAGAAACTAAATTTCAGAGATCAGCAACATTACCAAATCAAAAATTAAGCGCATTCATAAAAAAAAACAATAATGTCTCCTTTAAACACAAACAAATAATTTCTTTGGGTTTTTTCGGAAATATCTATGAATTAATTATTCATTCTCTTCATATCTCAATTATTTGTCGTTTTATTCAGTAGTTTGTTTAAGCATTGACGAAATATAAATGCAAGCACCTCAGAATTATTAATTTCGATAGCTCTTAATTTGCCCATTACTTTCCTCCTTTGCCGTAAAATAATTACCTTTGCTAGAGAACAACAAAGCACATACATTGCTGCTTTTGAGGCTTGCCTCTTCGAGTTCACTATTGCCATATTGAATACTCAAAAATTTGATCATTTATGAATGACGGGAAAATACAAACTACAACGTTTTCATTGATAAAAATGCAATAGATGAGGCAGATGTGAATCTGCCTCATTTTCATTTTCCTTCCTTCGTTTTCGTTGTGCTCGAAGTCGATGTGCCATATGGTGGCTAGGATTGATGGATCATTTTTTTTCTTTTTTACACTGAGGCAGTGCGCTGGATACAAAACTGATTTCGGTGTTCTTTTTTTGGTACATTTTTTTATGTTTTGCGCTGAGGCAGTGCTCTGGTCTGAGCATAGATTTGATTTTGCGTTGTATTTGTTCGGCGGCTAGAGTTGAGAAAAATAGTGGAGACTTGGGTGCAAAATGCTTTGTTAGGAATTTTAATATTATTTATTGATTAATTTAGCATACGTATTTTGTAAATTTTACCGAGGAGGCACTGCCTCCCTTGCCTCCTCTGAGGAGCCGCCACTGATATATGCGTATATAAACATGTGACAGATTTCGATCACAAATACGACCAAATTTTAATCAAGAGTATAATACGAAACAGTTTAACAGCCAGAACAGCAAGAAACTGCGACAAGAATCTGTTAGATTCGGATGGATACGGGCAAGAATCTGTTAGACTCGGATGAATACGGACAAAATTCACAACAATATAGACAAAAATCAGAACAATATAGACATAAATCAGACAAAAACCGAAACAGTACCGACAGAAATCCGGACAGTATAAAAGAAATTCAGAGCAGTATAAATATTCAAATTTGATACAATAACGATAACTCTGCGGAACCGCTGGAAATTGGTTACCTTGAAAGCCAAGACGCATATTTTCATATAGACCCCGAAAGAGTAAACTCCCCATCGTTGCTTTGTTCATAAATAAAAAAATTTCAAATACCGAATTGACACCGGATCTGAAACCAGCTTCCTTAAACGGGTACGGGTATTTATCCAGAATATAATGAAGAAAAACTTTGTAAACCTTTATATTTTTCAACATTTAACGGAATCAATCAGATTACCACCAACAATATTATACCCAAGCCACAGGAATTCTATATCAATCGAACTTTTTCATAGAAAATCATGAATTTGGATACCTCTAAAAGCAAAAATTTACCTTAAACACGGATATCTAGAAATTAATAAAACAAAAATTAAGTCGGAATATAATAATAGTCCATATGTTATAGGTGAAATTCGCAATTTAGAATCCAGAATTATAAATAAATTAAATCTCAATCATTTGAACTCACTCGAAAGGGAAAGCATATTCAAAGTTTTAAAAAATTATCAGGATCTGTTCTACAGAGTAGGGGATAAAGTAACTTGTACCCACGAAGTAGAACATGAAATCATAACAATCTATTCGAGAATATACAGATATCCGCAGGTCCATGAGCACGAAATCGAATCTCAAATAAAAGAGATGCTCGACCTGGATATCATAGCTCAGAGCAGTTCCCCCTATAATAAGCCACTATGGATCGTTCCGAAGAGGATCCATAACTAAGGATAACAGAAATGGCGCATAGTTATCGACTATAGGCGTCTCAATCAGGTTACAATAAACGACAAGTTGTCAATATGCAATATCAAGTGAATCCTCGATAAGTTGGGTAAAGCACTATATTTTACGGTTTTTGATCTCGGAAAAGGGTTTCACCAGATACCCGTAAGTGCAAAAGATCGTAATAAAAAAGTATTTTTTAATCCAATTTGGTAATTTTTAATACAAACGAATGCCATTTGGACTGAAAAATACTCCAGCGACTTTTCAGCGGCTTATAAACAATGTCTTGAAGGATCTGATAGGTAAGATCTGTGTAGTGTACCTCGATGACGTACTAATTTTTGATACGTCATTGGAGGAACACATAGCTAACATAAAAAAGATGCTCGATAGGTTGAGAAAGCTTGTCTGAAAATCCAGATCGACAAGTGTAGTTTTTTTTAACAAAGAAACTGAGGCTTTGAACCATATCTTAACCCCCGAACGAGTAAGACCTAACCCGGTCAAAATTAAAGTGATTCAGGATTTACGGCTTCCTACCAATGCAAAACAAATAAAACAGTTTCTAGGTATAAGCACGTATTATCGAAAATTTATAAAGGACTACTGCAAAGTAGCACACCCAATATTTCGTTATCTTAAAAAGGGAATGAAAGTCAATACCAGTGACCCCAATTACATATCGGCCTTTGAAAAACTAAAGGACATCATTACAAATCACCCCATTTTGAAACACCTCGATTTCAAGAAAAAATTCAAACTGGTAACAGATTCGAGCAATTTCGCACTTGGGGCGGTGCTCACTCAAGCTGGTCATCCCATCTGTTATGCGTCAAGAACCCTGAACGATCACGAAAAACATTACTCAACGATAGAAAAGGAGTTATTAGCCATCGTGTGGAGTACTAAATACTTCAGACCGTACTTACTTGGAAGAGAGTTCGATTTGCAGACGGATTATCAACCGATCAAATGGCTACACGCCAAATTTTCAGGGAAGGATGTCAATCCACGCCTTCAGAGGCGGTTGGCATCACAAGGGGTGTATAATATAAACATTGACTACATTAAAGGGAAGGACAACGTCATAGCAGATGACTTCAGTTGAATTAATTCGAATGAAATAAACCAGGTGGAAGGATTACAGGAATACAACTTCGAATTTGTCAACAAATCGGTGGAAGTTTAAAAACACTCGCAGGAAGAACATTTTTCTGACCACATAACCATTTTGGAAACCAAAGTTAATCGTTTCAGAACTCAAATTATTTTTAAAGAATTCAAAGATACAGAATATGAACATCTATTTGGAAACATAAGAATATATATTGATAAACAGGATGTAGCTAGTGGCAATGCGAATTACATTTTGAGGAGATATATTACAAAAGAGAGAATTGGGATCTACTCTGCACTTAGTGACCAGGAGTTTAACAAGCTACAGCAAGTAATAATATAACTATTTCGAAATAATCAGGCGATAAAATTTATTGCTTGATTCCACAAAAAAGAACTGGCCCACACAGGAAAAATTCCTGCTTACGAGGGTATCAAAAGTTTAATATACAATGCAAAACTAAAATTAGCAGTTCATCAACAATTGCGACATTTGTTTGGCAGCCAAATACTATCGCAACTCCATCAAAAAAAAAACTCTATCTCTCATAAACTCCTTCAACAATCAATGAGGTAGTTCTTGTAGACGTCGTTACTATCTGCAAACATGTCTTCATTTATTTCATTGACAAGTTTTCAAAGCACACTACTAGTTTTTACTTAGAATTCAGAAACAGTCAAACTATTGCCGAGAAAATTACACTGTTTTTATGAATGAAAGGAAAAATTTAAAAATTCACTGTCGACAATGAATTCAAAACAATCAATCTGAAAGAGTTTCTCAAGCAGGAGGAAATAGAATATTACTTCACTTAACCCAGTAGTCACACCGGGAACGCAGACATCGAGAGGCTGCATAGTACAATCCTTGAAAAAATTAGAGCTCTTAGCTTAGAAGAAAGAGACCCAACTCGATTGCAGATGTAAAAGCTGTATAATACTACAATAATACCTTCCATTCTACGATAAAAACCCCGCCAATCGAGGTTCAAGAATTTAAAATCGACCGTTATATAATCAGAAAACGAATTGATAAAGCAAAGAGAGAAGCCATAAAGAAGAGAAATACAAGCAGAGAAGAATATACAGAGGCTAGGAAGGAAGTGTTAATGAAAAACTACAAATCAGTTTGCCACACAGCGGAGCCAAAGTTTCGAAAGTACAAACTTGAAAACGTCCATGAGTGTAACATCAAAAGATCCTTTAAATACGAGATCCAAGAAGAACCGCTTAGAAAGGAACCCCACCAAGAAGATGAATTTCCAGATTTTATTAACGAACAGAAAACTGCAATAGAAAAAGCTAATAGAAAAAGCTAAAACAAAACCAAGAAACAGAACACCTGTATCCAATTTCAATTTGAGCATAGTAGGAACTGATATTGTCGAATATTTATTGATGACAAAATGTGGAATGCCTTTCGGGCTGAATGTGCTTTGGAGAAAGTTTTTGTTTTTCTATTTTCTTATACGTGAATTTTTACACTGACTCTTCAAAAACTGTTTGGCTTGCACTGGTGACTTTTTTAAATAAATAATTTGTTAGATATGATAAACTGTTTGAGATCATTTAATTACTTTTTTGGGGTCATTTCCTTATTCACTTACATTTTGGTGCTTCCTGTGAGGATTGAATTCGCGAAGTGCATTGTTGTTTGAATTTGGGCGAACTTGGAATGGCCGAGTTCAATCAACGTACGGTGACCATGGCGTCATTACGCCGCCAGGCTGCTATTATCTTGGCAGATGGTTATGTAGCAGATAAATTTGAATGCCGACAGCGTTTGAATACGGCGCGAAATCATTTCGAGAGTTTCACTGCTGTGCACGATGCGTTAGTCCTGAAAGCGGCCGACGACGCTACGGTGACTGTACATGGAATAATGAACGGCAAAGTGGAGGATGAGTACAACTCGATGGTAGTGAGAATAAATCGTCAAATGGCTGTCCTGGACACGGAAAATGAAAATACTTCGACCAAGAACGAAGACATAGAGTGTACCCGTGATCGAGTGGAAATGAAATTGGAGCCTGTTTGAGTACCGAATTTTAATAGATGCTTACGTAATTGGCTATCATTCAGGGATGCAGTGGAGACAATTTTCAACGTGCCTGAGATCCTAGAATACTATAAGCTCATTAAATTATGACATGCAATGGCAAGCGAATTGAAGACATTGGTGGGTAATTTGTACACGGGTGGCTTTGAAGCGACATGGGCGGAAATGCTTCGTCGCTACGACAATCCACGGCAATTGGCTGATTTACACGTCTCGCGTTTTGTCGGAATTAAGCCTGTTTCAATGGAGAGTACGGGTGGTCTGCTAATGATCGTCGACGCTGTACGCAAATCGCTACAGGCCCTGCGAGTAATGGAGCTCCCAGTGGACGCTTGAGATGCATTGGCAGTACCTATTGTAGCTTCCAAGTTGCCGCAGGTTACTCAACAGGCTTGGGGCATGCATTCAGATCAGAAAACAATCCCGATGTTAGAAGATTTACTTGGATTTACAAAGCCTTTCCCTCGAAGTTTCATATTGGCCTGGCACATCGATTTCTGGCAGAGCTGGCGGATCTTCGCAACGCAGTGGAGTGCAAGCGAATCCTTCACATAGATTGGTGAGATCTAACTTAGCAGCTGCTCCATCTGGTCATTGCACAGTTTGCACGAAAGCTGGTCACTATCCGTCAAGCTGTCCGGTGCTTCAACCGCTGACATCAAACAACGCTACGAGAGAGTACGTGGTTCAGACCTGTGCTTAAATTGTTTGAAGAAAGGTCATTCAACTGCTGGCTGTCCTTCGAAAACAAATTGCAGGAATTGTGGGGGTCAACATCACACATTGCTCTGCCATCGCAGCACATCTACTGGTGCTCTTCCAGCTTCATCGGCATCCAACGCTACTGCATTACCAACGAGTTCTGGCACGGGGATGGTTAGGAGCGCTACTCAAATCAACCTCCTCGTAATATCATATGACTCCAGCGGACGGCGAAAACGTTTGTTCTTATTGGCGAGCAATTGGTCCTGTTGGCGACGGCGGTTTTTCACATCGATGATAAATTTGGCATGGCGCACCGTTGCCGAATCCTCTGCGAACCGGGCAGTCAGGTTAGTTTTATTTCAAATCAATGTATTAAACAATTAGCTATTTGCTGAAGTCCCTGCACAATTGACATGGAAGGCGTTAGATCCGTTACCACCTCCACTCGTGGCAAAGCAACATTACAGCTGGCATCAATGAACTATTCATTTGGCATCGAGGTCGACTTTTATGTCCTCGACAAAATCACTTCCCCAACACCAGTAGCAAACATTTCACCTGGATGTTGGATCCATTTACGGAATCTGGAATTGGCCGACCCATCTTTTGGAACGACTGGTAGAATCGATGGTCTCGTGGGTGCCGATGTATGGGGCACAATTATCGAGAATGGTATCGTCTGTGGCTTAACGCACGAGCCATTTGCGCAACGAACGAAGTTTGGCTAGGTCGTGTTTGGTCCGGCAACAATTGACGACACAATCTCACCGATCGTGCGTTCATTGTACACGCACGTAGAAGATTCCCTTGCAATAGACCAAAGAATAGATGACATGCTACGGTTATTCTTTGAATTGGGTCATGAATCAAGTTCATTGGCTGATGATAACAATATCTACGAGCGAATATATATGGCGACGCATCAACGTTACACAGACGGCCAGTATATCGTACAAATACGGTTCCGACCGGACGATCCGGCGCTGGGCAGTTCGTATTCCCTGGCACTGCGACAATTTTACCAATTGGAAAAACGGATGGCTATAAACTCTGAATACATTGCATTTATGCGCCAGTATATTGAGTTGGGTCACATGATGTTGGATGGTAGCAGCACACCTGGCAACTTAACGCAGTGCGATGCATCGCCATCCTACTATATACCGCATCATGATGTACTAACTAAATTCCGAATTGTGTTTAACGCTAGCGCGAAGACATCTAATGGCATTACTCTCAATGAAACACAGCTTATTGGACCGACGATTCAAGGGACTCTCGTCACCATTAATCTCCGCTTTAGACGATTTGCAGTGGCATTTTCAGCGGATATAGAGAAAATGTTCCGCCAAGTGTGGATCAATCCACTCCATCACCGTTGGCAACAGATTCTGTGGCGTGAATCTTCAGACGAACCGATTCGCACATATCAACTCACTACGGTTACCTATGAAATGGCTTCGGCTCCGTACCATGCGGATTGAGCAATGCAGCAATGCGCGAAAGATAATTGTGGTACCATCCTAGACGCAAGTCGGGCAGCGGCAGCACTTGATAGCATATTGCATGATTTTTATGTCGACGATTATTTGATAAGTGTAGAAACTACCGATCAAGCAGTTCAATTGGCTGTCGATGTTGACAACGTATTGCCCATGGGTCATTTCCATCTTCGCAAGTGGCGCTCAAATATTCCAACAGCTTTGGCGAAAATTACTCTGGCAGCAAAACTGACTGACACCATTGAGTTGAAGTCAGCCGAAACGACAGTTCTGGGTTTGCACTGGGATCCGGTAACCGACGAGCTTTTCTACCGCCTCACTATAGACAGTGTCCCAACAACGACTAAAAGGCCAATCCTCAGCGACATCGCAAAACTTAACGACCCGACGAATGTGCTCGCTCCAGTCATTATTGTAGCGAAAATCTTTATACAATGACTTTGGGAACAGGGCTTGGAATAGGATGGGCAATTACCATTTGAATTGCTCATTGAATGGCTGACGTACCGTGCAATTTTTTTTTTGACTCGAGCAGATTCGCATTCCAAGGTCTTTGAAGATGAGAACATTGGTTACATCACACATCTAAGGCTTTTGCGATGCTAGCCAGAAGGCATATGCAGCCGTGATTTATTTATACGGCATTAATGGAAATGGCAACTACGCTTCCACACTAGTCACGTCTAAAACTCGTGTGGCACCGGATAAGTTGCACAAGAATAGCAGTACATTGGCAACGATTCTACGGTTGGAATTATGCGCAGCTCGACTTTTGGCGAAATTTTTTACGAATGTTTGACAGGCTTTGGTACTCACGGACGTTTCGTATACGCTATGGAGCGACTTGCCCATTGTATTGTGTTGGCTACGGAAATCCCCTGCATCACTCTAGCAGTGTGCAGGAAATCGAGTTGCCTATATCCAACAACACACCGAAGTGGCGAAATAGAAGCATGTTCATACTCAGGTTAATCCAGCTGACTGTACATGCTGTGGCATAAACACATCCGCGCTCATCGAGCACGAACTTTGGTGGTATGGCCTAGTCGAGCTTATGCGTGACAATCCGACGGTCAAAGCTCCCATCCCAAATGACGATGATCTTCGCGTAATGGCACTGGAAGTCAAACCAGTCAAAGTTGGCTTGGCCCTCAATTCAACCCGGTTTAGGCTTCAATGGCATCTTCGACGTCAGGGCATCGGATACCTTATCTCGTTTGACTTGGTCGATCGTTTCTCACAACTTGGCCGATTGTTGCGCACAACTGCATACGTGCTTATCGAAACTATCGGCAACATGCTTTGGCAGACCCAGAGAAAATGGCTCTGGCGCTCGAGTTTCACATTCGCGCTGAACAAGAGATATACGTTGGTTCCGAAATTACGCAGTTAAGGCCGCATCGTCTTGTGGCGGTTGCAAGCAAACTGGCAGCGCTTGCACCATACATCGACTCAGACGGCATTTTGCAAGTTGGTGGACGACTTCAACGCTCTTAGCTTCCACTGAATCAATCGCACCCCATCATATTGGCGCGACCGAGCAATCTGTCTCGAATCATCATTCGCGACATCCATTTAAGTAATGCACATGCACAGTAAGCGCTCATCATGCAGACTCTAAGCCAGCGATATTGGCTTGTTGGTGGCCGCACTATGGTCAATCAATGCGTGTACAATTGCGCAATCTGTCGGCGACACTCCCGGCATGAGTGTGCTTTGGAGAAAGTTTTTGTTTTTCTATTTTCCCATATGTGAATTTTTGGGCTGGTGACTTTTTCTAAATAAATAATTTGTTAAATACTGATAAACTGTTTGAGATCATTTAATTACTTTTTTGGGTTCATTTCCTTATTCACTTACAGATATCGATTCACTAGCGGAAGGGAAATGGCTCAATAATAATATTATTAACTTTTAAATGAATCTCTTAGTTGAACGTAGTCAGGTGAAAACCGATAGTAAACCTTAAGTTTATACATTTTTTATTTTACGGTTTTAAGAGTCAGTATACGAACCAGTCCAAAGATGGACCAGATATATAAGTTTTTTTCCTTTGATATGATCCTAGCACCTGTTCACATGAAAAAAATTCATTGGTGTATGGCGATTATTGATCTAAAAAACCAAACAATCAAATACTATGATTCTATGAGAAAAAGTAACTCAGGTGTACTAACTATATGCATTGGAAAGTTATTTCAAATTAAAATCGTTGAACAAATTATTCGAACCTCTACATACGTAAGGTTTTATTAAGGAAACTGTTCGTAGCATTTCACAGCAAAGTAATGGCAATGACTGTGGAGTCTTCAGTTGCACATTTGCGGTGTATATAACAAGAAACAAAACAAAACTCTTTTTCGCAGGAAAATATCCCTTACATGACCATAGAAATGACCATAGAAAATGACCATAGACATTTTCCAAGCAAAACTATTGCGATGAAATAAATGTTTCTTTACAATAATATTCTTTCTCTTCCCAATTTTCCAAAAGTTATTTCAGAAATCATAGATAAAATCGAATCAATAATCAAATCAATTACCTCAAACAAAAATGGTGATGCTAATATAATATTCTGTATAAGAAGTCAAGTAAAATCTCTCATTCCTCATGAACATAGAAGAGGTCTTGTCAATCTGGGGGGTACTTTGATAAAAAGGAATTATTTTACTATAGATGACGATGATCGGTACGACATTGAACAGAACTTAGAGACCATTGACACCAAAAACCATAATGTCATACAAAACGTAAATGAATAGATAAACATTAAAAACAAATTTAACGAGTTTTTTGCTATGCTTAAAAATGCGAAAGACTTCGATCGAACAATTGTTAAAGGCATAACTTTAGAACAAATTATAAAATCAATATTATTAAAAATTACCTAGAAACTATTCAGGAAAATATTGCTTGTGCGAAGTCTGGACTTATCCACCCAAGCTTACGTTCAACCGAGGAAGTTCAAAAATACAACATTGACTTACCTAAACTTTCAAAAATTAGATTAGGGTCGCCAAGTACGTAAGCGAATGTATAGTTTTCGCTGTGAACATACCTGGAGAAATTTAAAGGTTTAACAAACAATTGTTATTGTCTATTACGAATTATGGGAGACATGGAATATGTCATATAGTCATGCAACCAAACGTACACTTACCAAGAAAAAAAACTTTGCACGAACTTCAGCCTAGTAAACTCTGAAAATTCATAAGCAATTGTAAATTGCTATAAAAACTCCTAGAAACAAGTACAGATGGTGTTGTGATTAAAAACGCAAGGCAATCTAGGTTTAATAGCCCTGAACGGAAATTATTTTGTAAACTGATGAGAACTTGAAAATTTATGCGTGCGAGTTATTTGAGTTTGAAATACCAGTTTTTTTACTCGAATCTGTAGAGTAAATTTCTTCTTTCTAGCTTACCAGGGGTGTGTTCAATGTGCATGCTTTAGCTGAGTAGTAAGGATGACACTTTCCTATACTTTTAGCATTACGCGAGTAAGGGACAGGAGATCAAAAGTGTCATGGTTTTGTTGCCGCCCACCCGCGTGTTTTAGACATGGAAAGTGTCATAGTCTGGAA
The DNA here is from genome assembly GCA_947369275.1 of Nemotelus nigrinus. Classification (NCBI taxonomy): domain Eukaryota; kingdom Metazoa; phylum Arthropoda; class Insecta; order Diptera; family Stratiomyidae; genus Nemotelus; species Nemotelus nigrinus. The sequence continues at coordinate 18,235 of CANBKX010000373.1, forward strand.
TTAAGCTGGGTTTTCATTTTTAACCGCTGTGTATGTATGAAGAATCAGGCTAGCTACAGGTGAGAGATTTTTCGATTGGCTCGATGTAGGAGCCAATCATACGCAGCTGTAGGAGCTTGTTTGTTTGGGTGTGTTTTTGTGTTTTTATGTTTATTTTTTTGCCGCCGAAGAGGATAGGTTCTTAACACAAAAATCGAGTTTTTGTAGACAAAAATTTTTCGTTTGAGGCGTTGTTCTTTGCTGGGTTGACAGGGAGAAGGATTGCTATTGGTTTTTGGTGTGATTTGGTGTGGCAGTTTGGTTGCTGGTAAATGTGACCTTGATATCTGGTGCATTGGATATTGGTGTTTGGAGCGTTGGCCTCATGATCTTAGAACTCGTAGTATTGGTGCTTGTTTCCGTGCTCTTTGGTGTTTGGATACCCCGTTGCTTAATGCGATTGTTTGATTTTCTAAAAACTGCATAATTTTAACTTGTGAGAAATGCTGATCAGGTTCGCTTCATAGTAAAAAAACTTGTCTCGTAGTACTACTACGATGAATTTAGTTTGCATAATTTTTGAAATCGATATAAATGAGTAATGGATGAACTCGCGTGCTGAACCAGTTAAGAGCTTAGTCATGAAGATATTTATATCTTCGATGAATGTTTGAATACATTTGAATTGATTACGGAGCAATAACAATGCATTCATGAAGGCGAAAGTGGAATGTAAACAAACTGAAAACAAGCTGAAATGTGGATAAGAATAGAATTTCAATTTCATTGAATTGAGGCGGCAATGCTAATGAACTCCGGTCTAATTTCGAAATGAAAAGCGGTTTGTATGTTATATTGTTAGGAATTGATCCGTTGCCTGGTTCAGGTCTTCCATCTGACGCTGAGTTTTTATTTTGTCTGAAAATCGAGCGGTCAGGAAGAAAAAAATCCTTCCATCCAAATGTACCGCCAGTCGAAGACCATACTTTGTCTTCAGCATGTGGAAAAATTTTACATGGTGCTCCTTCCCGATCTCTAAGGAGCTAACTGAAGTCATTTTATCTCCATCTCCACCAACTGCTGAAGTCAGAAGCTCAAACGCACTCTAGAAAAATAGAAACAATGTAAATTATTCATGTCATTTTTAAACATACAGTAAGTTCCAGTACTGAGATACTTACCATATTGTCTTGATAGACTTTCGAAGAAGACTCTGATGTTCGTACGGCGGATTGCAGTCTTACATACTAGATGGTTCTGAAATACCAGAACTTAAGTTTAAGAATACAAAGTTGTTAAAAGTATAGAGCTGTATACATATTTGATACAGTATACATACCAGCTATCAGAACTCAAATTCAAGCCTATTTATCAATTAATATTCTCATTCTCCACTTAAAACGACAAGAAGGGAACCATGATCACATTCAATAACCTTTTCAAGTAAAATTATATCGATGGATATAAGTCGGAGATGTTAAAATTTGTCACAACTAGCGTAAATCACATTCAATAACCTTTACTATGATTGTGTTTATTGCGATAAGACGTACAATAATAATCCTCATAAATGTGAGATGAAATGTTCTTATTGCAACTCTTACCCACCCTGTAAATATGTTGCCGAGAGGGTTTACTGTGAAAACTGTAATCGCTCTTTTAGAGGTGAAGGTTGCCGTAATAGTCACCTTAGGAATAAGGTTGGGGGCAGAAGTATATGCGATGCATTCAAAGTATGTGCGTTATGCACAAAATTCCTGAATTTTACAAGAAGGGATAAAAATACACATGAATGTGATGAATACCACTGCCAGATTTGTTCAAAAGTTGTTCCTGCAGATCACTGCTGTTACATCAAAACATACAGGGGAAAGAAAAGGGATAATTTCTTTCTAATTTTCTTGGATTGTGAGAGTACTCAGAATACAACCTTCGATAATATTGAATCTTACAGACACGTTGTGAATTTAATTGCTGCCCAGCAAGTTTGCAAAAATTGCTACACTGACCCTGATATGAAGCTTGAATGCAGTGTTTGTGGAATAAGAGAGCATATCTTCGAATATAATACCGAAACTGATGTTATGAACATCTTTGTGGATTATTGTTTAATGCAGAGATCTTTTGCCTCGAACGTGTACTGTATAGCACATAATTTTCAAGGGTATGATGGACAGTTTGTCATCTCCGAGCTTTTTACGAGAAAGCTGGATGTAGAACCTATTATGAATGGTTCAAAGATAATGAAATTAAAATGTGGACAAGTGACGTTCATAGACTCTTTAAATTTCCTAGCATTCCCACTCTCGAAATTTCCATCCGTATTTGGATTAAAGGAGTATGCAAAGGGATATTACCCATACCTCTTCAATACGATAGAGAATATCGATTATGTTGGAAAATATCCTCCATCAGAGATGTACGGACATAATGCAATGACGATTAAAGAGAGGGAAGAATTTTTAAAATGGTATGACGTGTATCAGAGGGTGTGTTTAATAACAGAGAAGCAATGTTAACGTATTGCAGAAATGATGTGGACATATTACGCTTGGGTTGTACCCAATTTATGCGTGAGTTTTTACGTATTACTCAGGTAAACCCTTTTACAGAGTCTATAACCATAGCGTCCGCCTCACCTTTAAGAAAAATTTCTTACAAGAAAACACTTTGGGCGTAATGCCTCCTAACGGCTACTACAAAGGTAAAAATTAATCACTTATTGAAGCAAAGTGGATTGCCTGGCAAGGATCTCAAGTGACTGGCCGATTTGCATCTGCTAACAACGGTGGTGAGGTGAGGCTAAGAAGAAGCGGCTTGTTAGTAGACGGGTTTAATTTGGAAACAGATACGGTCTATGAATTTTACGAGTGTTTCCATCATGGGTGCAGATTGTTTCAAAATAAAAGATACGTCTAGTACTAACCTAGTTCAGACGTCATCTCGGAAATATGAGAGTACTCTAACAAGAATTGAAATGATCAAGCGAAGTGGATACAATTTAGAATACACTTGGGAATGCAAGTTCCGTAAATTCCTGAAGGAAAACCCTGTAGTAGATCAAGAGTTAATTAAGGCTGTATCGAATATTATACTGCCACTTAATCCTCGAGATGCGGTTTTCGGAGGACGTACCGAAGTTTTTAAACTGTACCATGAAGTGGAAAAGAACCAAGTCATACGATATCTTGATTTTAATAGTTTGTACCCATACATTAACAAGTACTCTCCATACCCTATAGGACATCCAAAAGTCTATAGTGGGAACGATGTTCCCCCATCTTCAGAAATACTCTTGATGCACGGATTCATCACTTGTTCTATCATTCCGCCAACTAGTTTATACACTTATTACACTCTGTCGAAAATGTGCCGAGTTAAATCGAATATCTGACTGTATTCATACAGATTAGGAGCGTCAGATCACCGGTACATGGATAATACCCGAAGTGTCTTTAGCTGTTGAAAAAGGGTATAAATTTAGACACATTTATGAAGTTTGGGTATACAACCATACTCAGTATGATCCTGCAACCAAGAGTGGAGGATTGTTTTCTAAATATGTAAATACATTCTTGAAAATAAAACAGGAGTCTAGTGGTTGGAGTGCTAATTGTATAGGTGAGAAAGATGCCTTTATAAAATCATACAAAGAAAGAGAAGACATCTGTTTAGAGAAAGAATTGATTGAGAAAAATCCTGGTAGGCGAAATACCGCAAAAATTTGTTTAAACTCGTTTTGGGGCAAGTTCGCGCAAAGAGAAGACAAAACGCGCACCAAAGTGCTTACCAGTTATAAGGAATTTTCTGATTTTATTCATTCCCCTGGGATAGAGATCTGCTCACTTTACACTATCAATGAAGAAACAATGTGGGTGACATGGAAATATCCTGAAAAAGAGTTGAATACGCTTCCCCATGTAAATATACCCATTGCTGCATATACAACAGCATTTGCCAGACTTAAACTTTACGCAGCTTTGGAGAAGGTAGGAGAGAGAATTCTTCATTGTGATACGGATAGTTTAATCTTTGTTGATGATAAGTTCAGACCAATCCCCTTCGAGATTTCTGACTTTTTGGGTGACTTAACTAACGAAATTGAAAGTTTCGGACCCGAGGCATATATTTCGGAATATGTTAGTACGCGACCAAAAACTTACGGTCTCAAAGTAGAAGCTGAGCGCATTATCGACCATATAATTAAATGTAGAGGAATAACATTAAACTTTGAAAATTCTAAAATTGTTAATTTCGAAAGACTTAAATCTCTAGTAATCGGTCCAGATGAGGAAGAACCAATTTGTGTTTTGAATGAGCGAAAAATTAAATGAAAACGACCGGGAGTGGTTATTTCTGCCCCCGAGAGGAAACATTTACAATTTACCTTTGATAAAAGAGTGGTTACGAAAGAAAACTTTTCTCTTCCTTACGGCTATAAAAAACCTAAGTTAAGTTAACATCTAAATATCTAGAATTATTATTCATTGTATATTTAGGAAACTTGCCATACATCGCGAAATAAACTGTATATAAATGCCTATTAAAATGAAAAATGCTTCTTATTTAATCACTAATCACCTTACTGAAAGCATGTCCGAGTTCATTTCTGACACCCAATTTGTTTCTGGAAATCAGGGACACTATTTTGCGAAAGAGTTGGCCATGCTTCCGTACGATTCGACTGGACCTACAATTTACTACTTCAGACTTCCCTATCCTTACCAGGAGTTGAGCGGAAAGGCACGGAGGCAAAACGAGTTCGAAGCAAAGAACGTCAACGGATTGTAATGGGATGACGGTGAGGTTAGCTACAACAATCTTCCAAACATTCTAATGCCATTCAGCGAATCTACGATCTACGTAAAAGGTGAGGCAAAAGTCAAATTTCGAAAGAGGTATCTACCTTCCGCAAACATAGTTCATCTGGAGATACCGAAACTGCGAGATCTCAAGAATTTCAAAACTATCTGTTAAATGCATGATGCACTTCCGGGGACACGATGTGCTGCGCAAAATTGTATAAATCTTTACATGTATTTTCTAATGAATATGAAATATTATTGAAATAAAAACTTGTTTTTGTCTTATTACGTCAATTTATTTCATTACATTAAAAATAAGGTTACAGCTATACAGTATTGGAATTTCATAAAAAAGCCTAGAATAATTAATATGCATATAAAATGTACGAGGTGGTATAAAAAAGCCCTCATATTTCAGCTTCAATAGATCCTTCTCTATTACAGTACTGCTCGTAATACTCCTTCACATATTCCGAGGCCAGGTTGTTGTAGTGCATGATAATGCTAAAAAATTCCATCATGTCGAACAGCTTGAATAGCTCCAGATGTTTGAGTGTTATGTTGCCACCACCTACTGGTATCTGATACCGTTTTAAAAGGCCCAATTGATTTTCCGGATATTCATCGCCTACTGAAGTCTTCAAATCGTTGAGGTAATTGTAGAGCGAAATCCATTGACTGTGGTGAATTGCCAGTGGGAAACGTCCATGGTAGTGGAAGATTGCCTTCGCCTGAAATGTCTGCGGGTCAAACCCGAGAGTGACCCTACGGTTATGGCATCCATCCAGGTAGTAAGTGTAGTTCAGTAAGGCGTCTTCATTGCACGAAACTTGTGATTTGGGAATCGTTTTCGTTCTTGACTTCTTCTCCTTGCAGTTTGATATGATGTTCTCAAAGTTGCTAGAAGGTTCGACATGGGATGATTTCACAATTTTTCTTCTCCTGAACAAGTTTCTTCTTAGAAGTTTGTGTTTGCTTACTAGCGGACTTTTCAGCAACTGACGACATCCTTTTAAATTGTAAAAGACACGACTATGGTTTCGATGGCTTGATCACGCTGCTTTTATATCTCCGACTTCCTGTCTGCAGGTCTGATTGAACTACTCCCCACCATTTTGCAAAGAGGTCTTCAAATAAATTTTCCGGAATAAATCAACTATTTCACCATCATTGAAGTTATAATCTGTAGAGGAGAACCGGTTCAGAAATGCTTTGAAGCTCCTGCCACTGCAACGAAAATAAAGAAAAACACCGCAATACTGTCCGCATGTGGTTGAGAGCGCACTCTGTAGCCTCTGCTTATTATTTACGAAAACTTTACCATTGTGCCGAAGAAATCTTTTGAAGTACTTGTTAGTAGGGTATTTACCGAAAGAGTCAAAGTACTCGATAGGCCCTTTTTTAGGAATGTAAAAGACCACCCAATGCGTGCCACTTTTATAAGCTGGATATGTATTCGCAATAATACAAGCAGGTTTCTTCATTTGACGGGGTAAGTGATCGCACGGGAAACCGCCCTTGAAAAATCTTTTACTCACATGATTTCGCTTTAGCGATCTATCAAGTTCGATCGTGTTCATTCCTGTTCTTTAGAGGTGATTGCTTCAAGGTTAATGATCCTAGTACGAAGCGTAACGTAGCTCTGAACGAATTCCTTTGTTGGCTCCCCATGTACAAAAATAGTTGAAAACTTTGCTAGGGTTTTTATAAGATCCTCAGCCAGACGCTTAAGTTCAAGGTTTCCAGACACACCAGAATGATCTGTAGTGCTAGCTGCTGATGTAGGATATTTGTTAACGATTTCCTTTGTATACACTTTATCTGGTGAAATAAATCCGGCAAACGCAATTTTTTTAAAGAATTTAAAGGTCCTTTCTGAAAAATACTCGGTATTTACTAGACAATTAGTCATGAAACTGTAGTTATCTCTAGCCAATGCTCAGATAAATAATAAATATCGAAGTGTTGAACCTCTTTATATACCTTTTTATAGACTCGAGTAAACGTTTCGATTTATATCGATTTCAATATTCGTATCATACTCTGCATATACAATGCATGTCACAATATTTTTTAATGCCACTTTGAACCTTCCCTCGATTCTCACAATACCTTGATTCAATAAACTGCCACAAGTTGATTCGTATGAATTATCTGCTGTCAAGTCAAATGCTAGCAAAAAGCAACCATTGTCGAAGAATTGTTTGGATATCTGATGACCTTTATCGAAATAATTGATACCATTACCTTTGAAAAGGCTCAAGTACCCCCGCGTGCTGAGTGGTTTTTCTTTTGAATAATCGAATTCTATAGGTTGATTTGGTACTTGTATGCCATTAACTGACAAATTAAATCTCGTGATGTTATTGTGTTTGAAGTTATATGGATTTTAGTACGTTTTTCGGTGTAGGCGTCGTTGTCTACATCCCGAAAATGAGCAAGTTCGGTAATTGACCAACCACTATATTGTCCAGCGATAGTGTGAATGTATTTGTTGGTAACGTGTATGTTTTCACTTCGACGCGTTTGTACGGGTATACTGCATTTGAACGTTGCAGTACTGTTTCATGTGCCATGAGAATATTGGGATTGACGCTTACATGATTCATGTACATTGTTGCTTCCAGTATTTTAATGCGAGGGGAGAATTTATCATCTTTCGAGTACAGGTAAAATTCAGGTTTCTCTAAGGATAATATGACGCGCAAATCCGCACTATTAATCAATAGTTTTTCTTGGTTAAATATGTCACTATGGATCTTTCCCATTAACTCTACGACATCACTTTTCTGTAATAGTGCTGATCTACTAAGATAACCTTTATTCTCAGACTTTGGACCAGCGCCTTCAATCATTTCCATTTCATTCTGGTCAAGATACCATCCAACCGATTCGAGATGAGTTGTTGCTGCATCTTTCCGGTAATTCAATAGATTTTCAATGTATGGCCTGTACTGGTAGTTGTTGTCTGTTTGAGCTATATTCTTCCCATTCAGCTGAACTGTACATTGTCTAAAAAGCGAATGCATCAAATTATTTGCGACGCCGATTGGATCAGCTTCGACTTCTCTACCATCAGCACTCTTAATTGTTTCAGTCCCTGTGAATAACTCCTCTTTACCATCCTTTATTTTAACCATTTGCACTTTGAGATGAAGATATATACTAGATAAATCACGATACGTATCACCATGACCGAGAGAGATGAATTCCAGTACAGACGAGTTATCCAATGAAGCTATCGGTTTGTATGCAACTTCTTCTGTTTTCAAAATGTTGCTTTGAATTGGTGATGTGGAGAAAATGTCCAATTCGGATTTCATGCATTCTTTGTAGGAGGTCATGTTAATTCCTTATCAAATATGTGCAACACACGTTTCTTGATAACCTTTCGTTTACTTTTCACCCTCTTAATCTTTTTACGTGAGGCTTTTTTTACAGTTTTTTTTTCAATTTACCAGCTTTACGTCGCTTAGTAGAAGACTTGAATGAATTGTTGTGAACGGGTTAGCTGTTTTTATAGCCATTCGATTACCAGCACCATCCATCTTATCAAAAAGTTTGTTTATACCTTTCTGAGCTAACTCTTGTGCTGCATTTTGTCCGTGTTGTCTTAAGAGTTCTTTAAGAGGTTTGTTCCCAACCTCCTGTATAATCAAAATAAAAGAAAAATAAAATAAAAGAATATTACCGGTCTTGACCGCTTGTCGTTTTATAGCTTTTAGCCAAAGGTTTTAGATAACGTAATAAACCACTGAAAAAACTTCCTTTACCTCTGCCGCGCTGATAGATAATTGAGACTCAATAGAGGTCTCCAATATCTGATAAATTTCCACCACTCCGGACCAAATAATAGCGTGTGTAGTGCGAGTTCATGTCGTTAACATCGGTATTGAATATTAACACTATACCCTTACATCAATATATGTGAATATTTATACTTTTTCTTACCGACGTTTGAAGTGAAGCATTATATATGTGGGAGTAAAACTTGGTTCAAAGTCTACTGGTTCACCTTGTTGATTTGTAACTTTAATAGAAATGCTTTCGAAGAAAGTTTTTTCCACAGCACAATACTCTACATGTTCGAATCTGAAAATACTGTCGCAATCTTGCAAAGGAATCGTACGAAGATTTCGCACCAATTTATCAGCTAATATTCTAGGTTTGATAATGTCTGTGTAAACGTGAATTAAATTGGGGCTTTCACAATCGCCAACGGTCTTGGATGCCGTAGCACGACGCGTTCTTTTATCAAGCTCATGTACGTTTTTTTCCAACCGACTTAGACTGTCAAGAAATATTGACTTATCGAAAGATTATTTTATCGAGACATCAATCAGATCTGGATCGCGTTTATCAACAGGTGTTTTTAAAAATGCATCAATGAATAGGCCAGCAATATTTTCAGTTTTATACACTTCAATCGGTACTGGTCTTGTACCCGTTGTTCCATCACTCCTTTTGTATGGAATGTTTAGTATTGTATCTGATTCAGTTTTTGCCCATTCATCAGGTAATATATCGGTACCGGATTCTTTAGCCGCGGCACTTATGGATTGACGAATTGATTGACCAATTCGGTAAAAAAATTGTTTTCGTACCTGGTACACTGTTTTGCCGGAAATTTCAGCTTTCTTTTTTAAATCTTCGTCTGAAAACTCATTCCACTCAGCAAAAGTGACAAAATCCGTAATTTTAATCGGCTAAGGTATTGGCAGTTCCACATTTATTTCCACACCATAGTCTTTTACATGAAATGTATGCGAGGTAGGCTTGATCCTCGCTTTTCTTTCCCGCTCTCGTCTTAAGCTATGTGCAGGATATATGTATTCATCAATCATTCTTAGTAGCTCTACATGATTTCTTTTTGACCTCGGAATCTGTCCAATTATATAATCAATAAAGTCCTGAAGCGAGTTAAACTTTTTGTTTGATTTTAAATAAAAATTTTCGGCGATTTTCTCACCTTGGTAAACATGTAAGCAGAAATCTTCAATCTTCTTAGAATCACTGATGTCGGGAATACTTCCTTCATCTCGATCTTTTTTGATATGTTTGAAAATCAGTGCCTTAATTGATGTCAAATAGTAGTTATAGAAGTCAGGTTTAATAACCAAGAAAAATGATGACAGGAATGTTGAAAAATTGATATGGTTTTTTTCATAGCAAAGTCTCCGTAAAGTAGCATCACTCCATCTTAAGAGAACAAGATTTTTTTTCAAAGACATTTACAACTATTTTTGTTACTTCAGGCTTGCTGGATTCTGCTGCAGTTGATCGTCGACTTCTTTTCATCATACTAGTTTTTACTAATGTTCGAAGAACATTAGTATTAAAATCGATTCGGCCAAAAATTCATATTTCCATATATATATATATATATATATATATATATATATATATATATATATATATATATATATATATATATATATATATATATATATATATATATATATATATATATATATATATATATATATATATATCATCAAAAAATTTCAGTGAGATAATCTCGGGAACGCGCCATCCGATTGAGCTGAAACTTGCAGGATACATTGGTGTATAGGCAGAATAGGTCCAGGTCTCTTTAAATGTCAGTTATTGTTAACCTTTTGGCGCCGGCGGAAATTTAAGTGATATTTTTAATATACCTATTATTTCGAGCACAAATGATTTTCGCAAAAATAAAGTTAACGAAATAAATTTCTAACGTGTTTTACATATGAATCGGATAATGCTTTGGAATTTTTGAACCCTATGTGTGCGCTGGGTGCCTCAAAAGAGGACGGGAAAATTTGAAAGTTTTTAAATTTCGATAACTTTTGACAGAGCTTTTCAATCATTACCAAATTTTCAGAACATATTGATATTATTTAGTTGTAGATTTGTGTAGCTTTTAATGAGCGTGCTGGCAACTCTGTAGCTAGGGCAGGCACTGAAAGTGAAAACCTCCAAATCATCGTCTCTCTTGAAAAAATGCCGTTTCTTCAAAAAAAAGCCACTCATATGTAAATCTTGTGCTTTGTTTACATAGCCAAAAAAAAAAAGATATGGTATAACGGGCACGCCTGGTAACCCTTGCCCAATTTACCTATATTTTTAGCATCAAAAACTTCTGTTCACGGAAACTCACGATCCGATGAGCAGAATTATTTGAAATTCACAGAATGTATTGGCCTTAAATAGGACCAGGTCTGATAGAAGTGATTTTGAAATGCGGGTGATTCTGTGCCAGTGGTGCCATCTTGAAAAACCACTAAAAAAGATAACTGTTTTTAGCCCTATAAACTCTGATTGAATCGTTCGATTTTGACGAAACTCACACAATTGCTGGATCTTATTTTAAGCCACGTTTGGTAGAAATTTGGTCGAAAAATTCGGTTGGAGTTGCCAGCTATGATAATTTTGGTGTCTTCATTTTGAAAAAAAAAAATTTGGAAGTGAAAACATTCAAACCATCGAATATTCAAAAAAATGTCCGTTTCTTACAATAAAACCAATTTGTATATAAATCTTATGTTTTATCTACACGTTCAAAATAAAACTTTGGAAATTTCATGTCGGACAAGAACGGTAACCCTCTCCCAGTTAACCTATATTTTTAGCATCAAAAACTTCTGTTCAAGGAAACTCACGAACCAATAATCAGATACAGCTAAAATTAACGGAATGCATTGGACTTAAGTAAGACCAGATTTGATAGAAGCGATTTTGAATTGTGGGCAAGTCTGTGCCAGTGGTGCCATCTTGAAAAATTACAACGAAAAAAAACTGCTTTTTGCCCTATGAAATGTGAATAAGTTACCAGATTTTCATGAAATTGACACAGTAGCTGAACCTTACTCTAAACTCTGTTTGATGACAATTTGGTTGAAAAATTCGATTGGTGCTGCCAGCTATGGTAATTTTTGTGTCTTTGGTTTTGAAAATTCGCTCAGGAAAATAAAACTTTTTGCCCTATAACTTCCAGTGCAGTCATGAAATCAATACGAATTTCATACAACTAATGAAACCTGTCATAAACATTATTCATGCCAAATTTGGTTGAAAAGCCACGATAGGGTTGCCAGCTATTGTTGGTTTTGTGTTTAATTGCAATATCTTTATTAAGCGGTTTTATCGTAGAATTTTCAAATGGTAATGATATTGTAGTGACAATAAACAGCAAATATTAAGCTTTCGATCATTTGAAAAAACTCGCTGCAGGTAACCCTAAATTTCTTTATACTCCTATAACTTCGAATGTAATTAAACAACGTGAAGCAGATTTGATATATTCTTGGCTTTGATACTGGCGAAAGGTTGCCAGCACGAGTCGGTTGTGCTACTTTTGTATCAATAAATGCTTACAGTTAGTATACATACCGGAAACATTTACAATGAAAATAAATAACCGATGTTACAATTCGCAAAGTTCTGCAAATTTTTCGGATCGCAGCCCCAAACACCAACTTCAGTTACAGTGCTGCAGGCACTGAGCATTTTCTTCATTGATGTTATATGAGATGCTGCTTTCAAAATTATGTGAAATAAGCAACTGATAACGAATATAATTAACCCGTGTTTTGCTCTCATAAGCGTTGAAATTCATGCCAGTGGTAATATCTGAAACCTACCACCATATGAGTTATAATGCATTCTTAAGACGAAAGTAAAACGTGGCATTTGAAACAGTTTGGCCGTAATAAGCAGCACATGTGGTGGAATATGCACTCAAAACCTGCACGATTCTTCTACTGTTCTTCGAACATTAGTGTTT
>CANBKX010000374.1:0-13600 GCA_947369275.1 Nemotelus nigrinus
GCTATGGTGATTTTTGTCTCCTTAATCTTGCAAATTTAATAAAGCCTTTTTCCCTATAACTTTCGGTGCAGTCAAGATATTGAAATGAAGTTTTTGGAGTAAATAGATTTAATGTGGGCCAAATGTCGTAGGAATTTCGTACAAAAATCATGAAAGGGCTGCCAGCTATGACCATTTTTGTAATTTTTTGGAATTTCTTTACTGCGCGATTATGTCATTAGATTTGCAAATGGGAACGATTCTGCAATGAAAATTAACAACAAATATAAACGCTTTAAAAATGTCAATAGTTTTGAGGGTGGTAGCCCTAAAATTTTTTTCACCCGTATAACTTTTAGCGCAGTGATTGAATCGAAACGAAATTTATTGGTTGGGTTTAGTTTAACGTTAAGCTGATTTGGTATATATTTTGCTTTGGTGCTGACACAGGGTAACCAGTTTTAGCCATTTTCGTAACTATTGCATCAATAGATGCTTCAAATTACATACTCATATGCCAAACATTTGCAATAAAACTTAGAAACCAATTTTCCGAGTTTTGAAAATTTTTTGGATTGCCGCCTCAAACAATGTTAACCGCTAAAGCTTTCGACGAAATCCTCCGATGAGAACGAAATTCAAAGGATAAGTTGATTTAAGTATGAGCTTATGAAGGTAAACTTATTGCTGCTTCGTTGGGAAAATGTTGCCAGCACTGAACATTTTCATCATTTGTGTTATAGTTGAGTTTTGTTGCTTTGAACAACGAATGGTTGATATGATTCTACAAAAAAGTGTATTACGTCTTTTCACATTGTTTTGTCACTCAAAGACAATTTCTTCGAAAATTAGTTTCATAGTGGTTCAGGTGCGCTGGATTTATTTTCTTTTAAATGAACATTTTTGTCAAGGAAAATGTGCTTCGTATTTATTCGAAAAATATTTCCATCTTCCGTCTTCACATTTACGATCTGGGTTTTTTAGTCTTAGAAGTTATTCTACCTTTTTCTCAATTATCAATAGGTAATTTTTAAAATAAAATACGCTTAATCTCCCACCTTAAAATTAATTGAGTTTCGTTCATTTATATCATATTTTGCTTTAACATTTTGTTGGTTTTTGATTAATTCACTACGATGTCTTATGTGATTTACATACAAAGGACCGACATTTTTTTAAGAACAGGAATTTTCTTTCTTAGGCTTCCCCCATTAAAAGTCCAGCTGGTGAATATTTACTTGTCTTAGTATTGCGAAGATTTTATAATGATACATATAGATCATCTCCAGAGCTGCGACATTTTTGCAGTAAATTTTTAATGGTCTGAATCGATCTCTCAACTAATCCATTTTATTGTGCGAAAAATGGACTTGAAGTATTGTGATCTATATCCTATTCAAATAAAAATATAGCAAATTCTACTGAAATAAACGGTAGACCATCATCTAAAATTAGTTTTGGCGGTATTTCAAATCTTGCGAAAATAGATTTTAAATGCTGAATTAGTGTAGTACTATTACTAGATGAAAGTTTTATGAGCTCAACGAATTTAGAATAGTAATCTACTACCAATAAATATTTATCTTTCTCAAAATCAAATAAATCTATTGTTATAGTTTCCCATGGCCTTGAAAGTGCTGGATAAGGAAGTAATTTTTCATTCGGTTTTTTTGACACCAATGACAACAATTTACATATTTTTCTATATCATTATTCATGTAAGGCCAATAATGCCCTAGTTTTCATTTTTTAATACCTGGATGACCTTCATGCAAAATTTTTAACATAACTTCTCTCAATTTATGATATTAGATCCTTTACATAGTAGATTCTTATGTAAAGCTCATGACGAATTTTCCAATAAAGGATTAGGTTTTCGTCAATTTTAAAATTATTTCTTGGCAGCCGTTGATATCAAACTCTCTGACTCTCCGCAGTACCTCATCGTCTTGAACATGCTTTTCTATTTCCTTATGTTTCTTATACTAAACTGTAATTCCACATAAGTTTCTATATTTTATTCAATTCGGATTCTTTTTTATAGTGCAAAGCTGCTCTAGATAATGTATCTGCAATTAAAAGTTCCTTTCCTGGTTTATAGACTTTTATTAATTTATAATTTTGTAAAACGAGCATTATTCGCTTAAAACCAACAAGAACATCACCTAGTGATTTCTTAAAAATTGCAATTAAAGGTTTGACTGTAAACTGAGGTCTGCTTTAAGTTAGTGCTGTTTTTTGCACTTTTACTCCATTTGTGGCTGTGAGCATTAGTTAGTTCCAACAATGTCTATATAAATTTGAAAATTTGGTGATTCCGCTTTATTCTATAAGTTGCCTTAAGCTTAGGTAAGTAGGACTACTAGGATTGTTTGGGTGTTTCAAAATATCTAAGGACCTGTTTGGATGTCTGTCGACAGTTTCAAAAAGTTTGAGAGCTCTGTCACGGATGTGTTTTTTCGCTGATTTTAACCTCAAGTCTTTGGGTATATCTGAGTTCCTAATATATCTTGGGATATTAAGAATTATTCTTAAGGCAATGTATTGACCTGCTTGGAGCTTATTAATGTTGGTTTTTGTTGTTTGACCAAAGGCTACACAACCATAAAGTAGTTGCGGTCTTATGACTTGTTTGTAAAGGACAGCTCGGTTAGTCATATTAAAGTTCCTGAATCTGATAAGTGGGTTTAGAGATTTAATGGTACTCTTTATAATTGCTCGTTTAATGGCAATATGTTGTATCCATTGAAGTCTATTATCAAAGGTGAGACCTTGATATTTTGCTGTCCGTTGCCAAACTATAGTTTCCCCGTCAACCGTAAGCAACCGTGGTCTTTGATTTCTTTTCTTGGTGATGAAGAGTGTCTGAGTTTTATCAGTGTTGATTTTGATTTTTCATTTTTGAAAATATTCTAAACGGAGGTCAATTGAGCTTTGGAGATTAGAACTGATAGAAAGTGCCTGCTTAGAGGAATAAAAGATGCATGTGTCGTGTGCAAACAGGAATAAGCTGATTCTACTGGAAAGTGGGATGTCTGCAGTGTACAGATTGTACAAAATTGGTGAGAGAGAGAGGTGGGCCTTGAGGTCTGGCAGCTTGAATGTGGTGCTTTAAGGATAGGTGACTTTCCATTTTGTCTTGAAAGGTTCTTCCGTTTAAAAAGGAGCCAATAAGTTGTGAGTGTGATTTGGGAATTTGTAGATTATTTAGTTTGACGATCAGACCTGCGTGCCAAACCTTGTCAAAAGCTTTTGCTACGTCAAACATAGCCAGACCTTTGAAATGACGTCTATTGAACCCTGTTCCTATATGCTGTATGACTCTGGATAGTTAGAGCTTGGTGGAATGTTACGACTTAAAGCCAAATTGTCTATAAGGCAGGATGCTGTTGAGCTGGACTATCTCCCTTAAACGAGAGAAAAATGTGCTCTGTTATTTTAGCCAGAGATGAGAGAAGGCTAATAGGCCTCAAGTTTTGAGGGAATGTTAAATCTTATCCGAGTTTTGGGGGGACAATTATTGTGGATATCTTTTCAGGAGGAAAATGCAATTTATGATATCTATCAAATTCTGTAAGATGTTATCAGGTTAGTGACTGAGGCAGAAGTTGGTAATTTTATCGGGGCCAGGGGCTTTGCGCTTGTTGATAAAGCGTACCAAATTTTTAACCTCCTCTAGATTGGTGGGTGGAATTGCGTCTTCGCTTGAGGTTTTTGAATTAAGTATGTGAACCTCGTTGTCTAGATTGTCGTCTGAAGAGTAGTTTTCCTGAAATTGTAAATCAAGAGTATCCGCGAATGCCTCGGCTTTGTCTGAATTGCTGAATTTCAGACCAGTGGTTCCATGGACGGGAGGCATGTTAGGTTTGGTTTGTCCTAAAATATTTGGACAACCTCCAGAATAAGTCACTTCCGGGTTCCATACTTTTCAAGAAAAGCTCCCATTTCTCATTTTTGAATCGATTGATTTGATCGCGAATAGATCGGTTTGCCTCTTTGCGTAATATTGGGTCTCCCGTACATCTGGCGCGTCTCAAAATTTAATTTCTCCTTCTAATGAGAATTTTGATAGAGTGTGGGAGCTTGTAAGGATCTTGTTTATCATTAATTGGGATTGTGGACGTATATTTGTCTCTTGTTTGTGAAATGCACATGGCAAGGGTTTCTATTGATTTATTTAAATCTTGAACTGTTTCAGGCATAGTGAAGCTGCTATCAATAGCCAGGGAGACACGGAATGCTTGCCAATTGGTGGTAATTTTTTTTCTTTTTTTGGAGAGAAAATAAAAACGTTCTGAATTTGAAATAGTACGGACTTTTCGTCCGAGGAAAGTTCGTCTAGAACACTAATCTGGACATTTTGAGGGATATTTATGGATATTCCAATATCTAATATGTGATTGTGCAGTGAACCAAAGTGGGTGGGCTCCTCAGTGATGTAAAGGCAGCATGCAGACTCTGCCGCAAATCTGATTAGTTCTTTTCGTGCGAGGTTATTTGTAATAGATCCCCAGTGGCAATTGTGTGCATTAAGGTCTCCACCTAGGAAGATGGGACCTTCGAGAACGACAATTGATCGCAGGTTTTCTGCAAAATGTTGTGCATTGAGAGCTCTATATGCGGCGATGGCAGTAAAATTAAGAAAGTTTGAATGCACTTTAAATGCAGTTACATGATGATTTATGTGTCTTCTTATGAGAATTGCAGTGCCTCCTCCCCTGCCTGTAAAGCCATCGTTTCTGTACACATGATAGTTTGGGAGATAAAACTGACTGCTTGCTCTGAGGTTTCCGGTTTTGAGATAAAATACCTCTATTGGGTTGAAGCCCTGTCTTTGTAGGCCTAATTTGACCTCCTCGGTGGTGAGTCCGTATAGGTCAACAGTAAGCTGTTTCTCTTCAGGAAGGTAGTACGTATGGTATTGCACTGGGGGTTTTCGGCATGATTTGAATGCCCAAATAGACCCGCTTTGCTGAAACAAACTCGGCGTCTGGTTGTTTTTAAATTCATGCTAGCCCTGTATGTTGCTCAGGCTGGCGAAGAATAATTGGGACCACCTTCGGGGTTTCTATTGGTTCTTCGAATGAAATGGGATTCCGAAGGCTAAGTGGAGAATCTACTGTTTTTGGCGGAGTCGAAAGCTTATAGGTGTTTGTTTGTTTAAGTTGTTTTGATGGGTTAAGTGTAGGAAAGTCTTCACTTGAGAGGGAATTTATCACTAAGCCTTCTTGTTTTCTAGATGGCTTTGAGCTGGTTATGGGAAGTTCAACGGTTATTTCCTGGCTTTCCAGAAACACTGAAATGTCAAAGGAACTGTTCTCTGAGGTAAAAGTATCTTCCGTGCTCACAAATTTGGTTTTCTCCGTGTTGTGTTCTTAATAGGTTGTCTCCGTGTTCTTAATAGGTTGTCTCAGGTGATGAAGTTGGAAACCTTCTTCTTTTTTGATTTTGGGTGTTGGATTTTTTACTTTGAAATTGAAATTGCGCTAAATGATTATAAGGTGGTCCTTACTGTGAATCTGAAGCGATGGAGGATGTATCCATATCTAAATTGTGAAATGAAAAAAAAAGTGAAATGAAATAGAAAATACTAACTCAGTAACGCCAGTACATGTGCTGAAAACTAACTCTAACTCTTACGCGGATTATGTTGTAATAAAACTGCTTTTCTTGGGTCCATACGAAGCAATCGAGCCGCCTTCATCCTCCCCTTAGGTGTCGTGCCACAAATATCTACCTGTATCGTAGAAAACGGCTTATTCTCTGCTCAATTGCAGTTAATTATCGGCTCGTTCAAACGAAGTAAACGAGCCGTCCCTTTTTTCCCCTTGATGATGTCGCACCTTGAGTAACCTACTTGTGACGTAGAAAATGGCTTTTGCCCTGCGAATTGCAAGTTAACTGTCGGCTCGGCGTTGTAGCAATTAAAATTGCTGTTTGTTACACTGTCTTCTGCGTGTGCTTTCTCGACGGCTCACGGCTGACTCTTCAATCAAAGGTTTGTGGTCTGTTTCCGCCACTACTTCGTGACCATAAACGTACTCATGGAATTTTATGACACCGAATACAATACCATATAATTCCATTTCTATTTGGGCATATCTTCCTTGAGTCGAAGTAAAAGATTTCGAAGCAAAAGCAATAGGTCGTTTGTTTTTTAATAAAACTGCCCCAATAGCGCTCTTTGATGCATCAGTCAATATGACTACTGGCTCTTTATTTATTTATTTATTTATTAATCCCTTGCGCTTCAGATATAATTCCAATTACAGCAACAAGAAAGCAAAAATAACAAAAAAAGAAATATGAAAAAGCAAAAGAAATAACTAAAATAACTAAAAATTAGAAAACTAAAATTAGAAAACTAAAAACTAAAATTAGAAAACTAAAAACTAAAATTAAGACTAAGGTAAGTAGCAATTCAAGGTAACATTTTTAATACATGCTTGAATTGTAAAAAAGATTGAGGGAGGGGACCAAGCTTAAGGGCGTTGTGCGTTCTGGGTAGGCGCAGCAAAGGCGAATGGAAGTAGACTTCCGTACGTGCAAAAGGAACAGAGAAAACTTCAGAAGAACGACTTCGATGGCTGGATACACGTCTGGTTATCTGTGAACCGAAATCTGTCAAGAAAATGCTTTGGCAAAGTTTGAAGAGGAAACACTCATCGAGGAACAGCCTCCGTGATTGCAACGAGGACATACGAAGGAGGGAAAGACGAGAGGAGTAGGGACAATAGGGGATATTAAATTTAAAAAGAAGTGAGCGAGTGAACCTGCGCTGAATAGATTCAATAGCATCAGATAAGTACTGAAAGCGCGGAGACTAGATTTGGCACGCATATTCTAGAATACTGCGTACTAAGGAGACATATAAATGAATACAGGAGGAAATGTTGGTAAACATATAGGAAGAACGCAAAACAAATCCAGCAATCCTAGAGGCCCTGGACGTCATGTTCATAACGTGAATATCAAATCTTAATTTCGAATCAAACACCACACCCAGGTCTCTAAAATGCTGGACAACTGACAGGGAAATACCAGACAAAGAATAAGAGAACACATGTGGAGTATTTTTATATGCGAAAGACATTTGGTGGCACTTCGAAATGTTCAGAGGCAAAAGGTTGTCTTGACACCAGAGATTAAGAGCAAACAAATCAGCTTGCAACTGGTGAAAATCATTCGCAGACCTGATTGCTCTGTATAATTTTAAGTCATCCGCATATAAGAGACAAGGAGAATTGATTACAGAAGGAAGGTCATTGACAAACAAGATAAAAAGTAAGGGGCCAAGAATAGAACCTTGAGGAACTCCGGATGTGGGAAAAATAGGAGAAGAAATGGAACCATTAAAAGTAACTCTGCAGGGACGACTATGAAGATAAGAGGAAAACCAGGAGAGGAGGGGACCAAAAACACCAAAACCATTAAGTTTAAGGAGCAGCAGGTTATGGTTCACAGAATCAAAAGCCTTCGAGAAGTCTGTGTAGATTACATCAACTTGATGTGGACAATCGAAGGCAGAGGCTACAAAATTAGTGAACTCCATAAGATTGGTCGATGAAGAGCGACCCTTGAAGAAACCATGCTGCTCAGGAGCAAGTAAGGGCTGTAGGGAAAGATAAATTCTATTGTAGACAAGACGTTCAAGGATTTTACTGAAACAGCAGAGGAGGGATAAAGGACGATAGTTGGAAACAACGAAAGGATCACCACATTTGAAGATTGGGAAAATATTGGCGGATTTCCATAAAGAAGGGAATACACCAGATGTAAGGCTAATGTTGAAAAGGATAGCTAAAGGAACACAGAGCGAGGATGAGAGGGATTTGACAAGGATATTAGGAATACCATCAGGACTGGAACTGGCATTCGAATTTAAGGTATGCAAAAGGATTTCAACTTCCAAAGGATTAGTACTAAACATAGGTAATGCAGGAGAGATACGAGAGACAGTGGGAGCTATAGAGGTATTTAGTGGGTTTTTTTTTAAAGGAGGAGGAAAAAAAGGCAGCAAATAAATCACAAATAGCCTGAGGAGTGGAAGCAGTAACATAATCAAGAGACAAAGAATCAGGAACTGAAGAATTGGATTTGAGGGAACGGATGTAGGACCAAAAGGATTTGGATTGATTGGAACAGTTTGAAGCCTCGATGTTCGAAAAGTAATCACGCATTGCCTGCTTGAGCACTTTTTTAGCGTCAGAACGCAAACTATGGAATTCCTGAAGTTCAGAGGGTGAACCCGTCTTCTTCAGCTTTTCACGAGCTTTATCCTTAGCTTTAAGAGCATTAGAGACTTTCAAAGTGAACCAAGGGACATCATTAGGTTTGAGAGGACGTTTAATGGGAGTAAAACGAAAGATAAGGTTAGAAAAGAAAGAGTGGAACTTGGGCAATTCACAATCAACATCCAATCCTTTGATAAATGAAAACCAATTGATAAGATTGATTTCGGAGGACATTTTTTGAAAGTCAGCTTTGAAGAAATTGTAACGCTGAAAAGAAGGACATTTATTCTTTACCTAGAAGTTCAGGTCAACATCAAGCAGGAGAGGAGGGTGATGAGGATCAGGTTGCACATAACCAAAAGGAGCAGGAGAGAGAGAGATAGGGAGTCTAAAAGAACGTTAGTAAGGACTAAGTCAAGGATTTTGTTATTAGTGTTACGAAGGTGGTTAATTTGGGAACAAGAACAAAGTGAAAGAAAGGACGAAGTCGCAACAGAGAGGTGGTTGTTGGATAGTAAACTAAGGTTTTTGGTAACCCACTCCACAGTGGGCATGTTAAAGTCACCTAAAATTAGGAGGGGAGTTAAAGGAAATCGAGAGAGGATGAAGCTAGAAAGCTCAGCGTAAAAACGTTCGTAGGCAGGGACAGACAAGTTACATGGTATATAAACACAGCAGACAAGTAGGTCGGAAGATGGGGAAAGGATAGCACGTACAACAATACACTCAACAGGAGGAGAAGGAACAAACTCGGCACAGATTGCTCCACGAAGAGTGTTATGGATAGCAATTAAGACACCTCCGCCATCGGCTTTGCAAGAAGCAACCCGATCACGACCTCTCCGGAAAACAGTATAACATGGAAGGAATTCTTTGTTCAAAATATTGTCAATAAGCCATGTCTCAGGGAAACAGATAACGTGATGTAAGTCTAAAGTAGACGCGAGCAGAACTTCCTTAAGTTTAGTCCTCAAACCACGAACATTCTGGTAGAAGATTCAAAGTGAAGTAGATCTACTAGTTAGGCGTGTAAGACTCGTTTGGCGTTGTTCAGAAAATTTTTCCGTTGGCGTTGTTGAAATTCTTTAACAAGGATGCCAGCTGGCCAAAACTCCGGCGCAAGAACGATATTCAAGCCAGCAGATACGAGGATTTTAAAAGAGGCAATAGCTTTATCCGGTAAGTTATCAGGCGTGAGTTTAACACATGATAAGATGCTAGGCGATTAACCAAGCCTAGATGTGATGAAGTTTGTTATATCCTCTGCAGAAACTCCGTAAGTTACCCGACTGACGAAAATTTGGAGAGGAGGCAATGCCACAGGTATTGGCGAAGCATCGCACAAAGTAACAACCTGGTTATTAGGAACAGTGACAGGCTCAGTCTTATCATCCGAACGCATCTGGATGTTGGGCGCGTGAAGATTAACGACACGATGCGGCGTTTGTCGCTTACGTTGAGCCTGAGGCTTGGAAAGAGTTTTAGGCTGAACCTGTATACTCGGTGAATTAATTACTTGAAGATCCGTATGTGGCATCGGCTCCGCAGAAGTACGAACAGGCTGAGCTTGATTAGAAGGCTGTTGCAGCTGGACCTGAGTTGAAATTTGCTGCTTCTGACTTCGAGTGCAGATTCTACCAGGAAGAGAAGGCGCAGGACCGACAGGTGAGGCGGGAATTACGATTGCATCACTGACAGCTAGCGCATCTTAAGCATCTAATAAGCTAAACTCAACGAAGATGCTTTTAATCGTTTTTATCACGATGATTAGTTTTTCAGCAAATTTTGCATAGGTTCAGTCTCTTGACATGAAATTCTTATGAACTGCCCCAAATAATTTAACATGCCCGAGAATTCATTAACATTCGACTTATTTTTCAGTGAAGGCATGTTTTGAATCGCTTCAACTTTTGATTAGTCGGGAGTCATACCATGATTATTAAATACATGTCCAAAGTATCTCACTTTTTCAACTCCCAGTTCGCACTTAACTTTATTAAATTTTAAATTGACTGACCTGGATCTCTTTAAAAATGTATCCTCTCGTTCATTATGTTCGTCTAGTGGTTTGCCCCACTTTAGTAAATCAATGTAAATAATGATATCCAAGTCGCTAAAAATTTTGACCATAGTACGGTGAAATATTTCCGGTTGCACGTTTAGTCCGTATGGCATTCTAAGAAATTTGTATCTACCAAAAGGTGTATTAGAATTACACAATTTCGCACTTTCTGCATTCAGCTTGATCATACAAAATCCACTACTAGCATCTAAAACTGAAAAATATTTAGCTGCAGACAATTTTGGTCTGATCAAATCAATGCTGGGAATTGGGCTATGCAAACGCAATAGGTTGTCAATTAGATTCTTTGGATCCAAACAAACTCTAAGACTTTTGTTCGCTTTTTCAACAATTACAATAGAACTTACCCACTGTGTCGGACCTGTTAGCTTTTATTTTATCTCACACGTCACCATTCTATATAACTCTACTCTCAATTTGTCACGCAATCTAAAGAGAGTTTTTCTTGGTGCATCAGTCACAGGCTGTGCATTGTCTTTTAACACCAGATTACACGTCACGTTTTTCAAACATCCTAAACCTGTAAACAAATATTTATATCGCTCAAAGTAATTCGATAGCTTTCGACCATAGCTTATCCCTACAATATGGATATTTATAATGAAATCATATTAAACACAATCCTCCAAACCATGTTAGCTTGACAATTGAAATCAACAATTAAAAATTCAATTGATCAATTCAAAAAATTTCCATTATCAGTAGGTATCTCACACGAAAAAATACACTTTCCTAAACTTGTAAATTTCGTACCACCAAATGAAAATAATGTGACATTGGTTGTCTCTAAGAGCCTAGACAGACAACGCAGCCTAATTGATCATTTACAGCAAATCATCAAGTGCTGTGTGTCATATAGTAATTTGGATTAATAACAAATTATTAATCATTAAGCAAATCGCTAATGACCATCAAACTTTGATCATTTATTCTTAAATGAAGTTGAGTTGCCCGATATAATACAAATTCTCCTTGTAAGAAGTCATATTTCGCATTGAAAAGGAAGAAGAAGAAAACTTTTTTGAGCTGGCAGATTTAAATTGGAAATATTTGAAGAATTTTAATGTAGTTCTTGCGTAGTTGGTACATTAACTTCATCAATTAGAACATAAAAAAAGTCTAGCGCATCAGAACCGATAGAAAACTAATTTTCGAAGAAGTTATCTTTGAGGGACTTAAAAATGTGTGAAGACGTTATACACTTCTTTGTAGTATCATATCAACCATTTCTTACTCAAAGAAACATATAAGGTCTGTTTCCGTACTTTCAGCAAAGTGCAGCAGTAACAGAATTTTACAGCTTGATTATTTTTGTGGTGGGGGAACATTTGGAAAAGTACAGAAACGCGCTGCTGACACTTGCTGCAAGTAAGAAGAAGACACTAAAAGTGACAGCTGCGTTGATTTGAATTTCGAAAAACGTTCTTGCGGACATTTTGAGTGTCATGATCACAGCCCACACACCAGATGAAGCCATCATATGCATTGGAAACACCTTGTGAA
Source organism: Nemotelus nigrinus (assembly GCA_947369275.1). Lineage (NCBI taxonomy): Eukaryota > Metazoa > Arthropoda > Insecta > Diptera > Stratiomyidae > Nemotelus > Nemotelus nigrinus. The sequence goes on from CANBKX010000374.1 coordinate 11,800, forward strand.
CATATCCTTTTCCATCTACAAGATTATCATATTTTGCTCGTGCGCAATTATGAGTTCCATTAATAGATATAACAGGCTCTATTAATGGAGCCCATATCAATATTGATCCGCCTGCGAAACAAAATTTATAATTCATCTATATTATTATGCCTGCAAAATAAAAGAACAGCATATTCCCGCCAACAATACATTTCATTTTCAGTTGCAATGACTAACAAGTTCAAAGTACAAATCAGTTTTGTCCTTATTAAAACCTAGCCTCCACCGAAGTCGATCATATACAAATAAGTGCACACCATGCACTAAATATCCACCATTGGATATTTTGTAATAGCAATAAAAACGTTGTGCGAGAAATATATTCCGTGTTCATTGGAATATTGCACAGAAAAGATTTTTCTTCGCGCGCTCATTTGAATATATATACATTTCAAACCCTCGCGCCAAGCCCATCGTAGTCGATTTGACAAGCTGCAGTAAAATGCCTCAGCTCAGTTCGGCTGTATTTTTCTACAACTTTCTGAAAGAGGGGAAGCGATGACGTCAACAAGATTTTATTTGCAGCAAATGTACGGAAACGACTTGCTGCGAATCTATTATAATATATTATAATAGATTCAAGTACGGAAACAGACCTATATAATTTTCTTACAGCATTTCCTATAACACAAATGATGAAAATGTACAGTGTTGGCAGCATTTGTCCAACACAGCAGCAATAAATCTGCCATAACATGCTCGTGCTTAATCAACCTATCCTTTGAATTTCAGTTTCATCCAAAACTATGTCTGGGGTTGCCATCCAAAAAATTTCCAAAACTTAAATATCGGTTGCTTATTTCATTGTGAATGCTTCGCTTATGAATACGAAATGGAAGCATCTGTTGGTGCAATATTTACGAAATTGTCTGGTGCTGGCAATCGTGTGCTAGCATCATAGCTGCTTCACGTTGTGCTTAACCCACCCTATGAATTTCGTTACGATTGAATGGCTGCGCTGTAAGTTATAGGAATGAATATAATTTTAGGGTAACCACCGTCCAAATTTTTTAAATTTAAGAAACGTAAATATTTGTTGTTAATTGTCATTGCAGGATCATTCCGATTTGGAAATTTTATGGCAACATCGCTCGATAAAGATATGTAAATAAATTACGAAATTCATCATTTCTGGCAACCCTTTCAAGATTTTTCAACGAAATTCCTACAGGTTTAGAAATGCAGCAAGATCCACTTATCGTATGTATTTCGTTTTGATTTCGTTACTGCATTGGAAGCTGTGGGGAAAAAATCTTGATTTTCCTGAGCAAATTTACAGTACTAAGAAGACAAAAATTGCCATAGCTGGCGTCTCTGTATTAAGTTTTCCACCAAATTTCTATGAAATCTATTCATAAGTAAGGTTCACGCACTGCGTGAATTTAATTGAAATCTGGTGACTAAATCGGAAGCTATAGGCTTAAAACCAGTTTTTTCCGCGATTTCTCCAAATTGCACCACTGCCACAGGGATGCCCGTATTTCAAAATCACTTCTATCAGACCTGGTCCTAGCTGATTTCAACATGTCCTGTAAAGGTGAGATTGATCACATTATCCGATCGTCAGTTCTCGTAAACAGAAGTTTTGAGTGCTGGAAATAGAGATAATTTGATCACGGGTTGCCGTTCTTGTCAACCGCGGGATTTTGAAAACTGTTATTTAATTTGGTGGACAAAAGTCAAAATCTATCAATTAATTGAATTTATTTTCAAAAATCAAAAAATTTTCAGGAATGTCGATGTCTTGAAGGATTTTTTTTCA
>CANBKX010000375.1:0-34360 GCA_947369275.1 Nemotelus nigrinus
CGTATGTTTTTCGCGTCATTTATCCCGATGCTCTGATTCTGCATTACGGCCCGTACTTCTAGAAGGCATTGGCTTGTTATAACAGAATGTGACGTCACATCAAGTTTAGCCTGTCCGAATAGTTTATCTACGGCTTGACATTTCTCCACTGTTTAACAGTTGATGATAGTCTGATCTCGCCTATGTTTAGACGTCAGCGCATTCGCGTGTTGCCTCTTGCAGTGGAAGGTTGTAGCCGGAGAACTGCAGTAATTGTTTTCCTTCGAAGGACGGACTTTCTCTGGAATTGACAAGACGTGAATCAGCGTGTCTTGAACTGCGTGTTCGCGTCGTCGCGTTGTTTTTGATATGCATTTGTGTTTTGTTCCATTTTCTAAAATGAAAATAAAAACTAACTCTAAATAATAAATCGAATCAAAAACCGAGTGTTTTAAAAAGTTGCAAATTCATAAATTTAATCAAAACCACATGTTTTAAAAAGTCATACTTCGTTGATTAACTAATTAATTCAAACATAACCATGAGTTTAAAAAAGTCGAACCCGATGGCCGGTGCCGAGAAGACAAGGCCAACCCCCGGTTTTTAAACGAACCGTGTAGCGAAGAAAAAATTGACGTCAGTGAGGTAGTAGATAGACACCGGCATCAAAAAAGTCAACAACGGCAGAGCGCAGGAGAGATTTTTATTAGATTTGCAATGTAATGAATTAAATTGATATGTATTATTTCAGGGATCCCCGAGGATATTGAATTATTGTCCCGGCCACCGGAAGCAGCAGGAAAAAAAGGAAACGACAAACTGAATGAACAAGAACATCGTTTAAAAGACCACTAATTTAGCTATGACGGTAAAAAAGGAAAAACATTCCGTTTATAACAGTGAAAACGAGAATCAGAGTAGTATTGAAAATGATCAGTTTGCTTTTCGCTGTGATCCGGACGTAATCATGTTGCCATCAACTTTGACCGAGCAACGTGATTCCTCATATGTCGATCCAACCGCAAACAACAGTATTGAAGATGGAAAGAGAGTTTTCCGATGGCCTATTTCACCTATCGATTATGAAAATTTCTTTGCGAAATTTTAAGAAAAGAAACCGTTTTTGATCCAAAGAAATGATATATATAAAGCACATATTTTGCTTAACTAATATCTTGTGCTACTATTGATCAAATGCTTTCGAAAAATCACGTCGAATTCACGAAAAACGTTGATGTGACTTCCTATCAAAATGGTAAGTAATTGATTTGAAATAGCTATATTGTTGTTCCATGAAGGTATTGAGCCCTAGCTTGGTGAATTATTTGCATTTTAGGTGTTCGAAAGACTCTCAACCCGGATGGGCGAGCCCAAACCTTTTCTATGTGACCGTTCTACGAGGATGGCTGCAGTATTCGACTATTGAACCCACAAACATTCTTTCAATCTATTTATGTAATGAATGCAGCGCTCCAAGAGTTTTTCCACTGTATGGTTGGTGCTAATGCCTATTTAACGCCTCCGAATAGCCAAGGATTTGCGCCTCATTTCGACGACATCGAAGCGTTTGTTCTTCAAATTGAAGGTGAAAACACTGAAAACTTTAAAATCATTGGTAATTTCGCTAGATTCTCATGAGATAATTCTGTGTATTTTTTGCAGATCAGAGAATAAGAAGCTTGCACGATTTTCATCCTTAAATTTTTCTCAAAAAGAAATCGGCGCACCTATTCTGGAAAAAGTAATAAACTCGATGATGTATTGTACATTCCTCGAGGAACGGTTCACCAGGCGTGCATAGAACCCGGTAATCATTCACTAAACATCACTATTAGTGTGTATCAAAACCATTCATTTGCCGATCTTTTCGAAATCCTCATACCGAAAATGTTATGGCGAGCGATTTAAAACGAAGTTTATCTTCGACGAGGCCTGCATTTAGATAATTGGTATAAGTTGGGGAAGTGGTCCGATGGTGACGATGATGCTGACAATGAACGTGAGGAAATGCTAGGCACCATTAGAAAATTAATGACTAAAGTCCTACGCCATTCCGATATGGATGAAGCTGTTAATTTGATGGCGAAAAAGTTTCAACATGATGCAAGGTCTCTACGAACGTGGTCTGCTTATGGTTGATGAACCTATGCAATAATTATGTTGAATGTTGCTATCAAAAGTAATTTTTGTCTTGATACTATTTGTAGTTATTTGTTTTGAACAATTAAAAGAGTGATAAGATTGTAAAGCATGATTTGTCAGTAATAAAATATTTTCGAATGATCGTGGTTGTCTCTATTTCAACCAGTTTCGAAGTCGACGAAATCATCTTCAAAATTCTGCATTGCCATTTAACAACTTTAAAATATATATAACTCATTTATTTACAATTACAATGATCTCGTATCCATACATAATTCAACAACAATATGCTGAGCGTTCTTAAGTAGACGTTAAGTATATTATTCCTTGCTTTACTTTCGCATCTTTTCTCGAGGATCTTTGAAATTAAACTACGATATTTCGATACTTATAGACAACATTCATATACTTTCTGTGAATATTAACTATCTCCATGTAACAAAAATTTCATTACTCCGGCCGGCGAATTTTTAAAATTTTGTGTTTTCTGCTTCTGGAAGATCAAAACAATACGCATCTAATGAACTAAGTGTTTAATGATATTTCATTTGAAACATATGGAAAATACCTTAAGAAAGTTTTCTAAATCTAAGTACCCGATGTATCCAAGATTCATAACTGAGCGGAAGATCGCTCACCGAGAAAAGTGGAGTAAAGATAATCCTCCACCAGCTCATAACGAACCCAGTTCTTCGTCGCCTGTCTCAGTTTTACCTTAAATCACTAAGGAAATTAGAGGTATATCAATATTACTACTTTTACAAAACTTCAATTATCTAGAAACTCACTTTCAGTAGGGCAGCATAGTAAATATAGGATCCTGATGATTTCTGTGGGGACTTTCAGAATAAGCGTTTTACAGCTGCAAGAAAGAAGAGGCTCTGTCATGAACATGACCCCATTTTTATTATTAAAAAACAGAATTACGCATTGTAAAATTTAAGAGTAGATTTGCTAGAAAATATATATTTATTTATGATATCTACAAAATATATATGATAAATTATTTCGATTTTGTTGTCAAAGACTAGGAAATAGCCGCATTAATGTTAACTGGCCCAATAAAATATTTTTAACCAGTTAAAAATATGCGGCAAATTCCCAATCAATTTCTCAACAAGGCTAGAACACTTCACTTCGAATTTGTTGTTGATTATCAGGAAATTGCCGTATTAATGTTAATTGGCCTAATTTAATACCAACAACCAATTTAACATATACGGCAAATTCCCAACCAATTCTCTTTTAAACGTCACATAACCTACACTGAACAATTTCATCGGGTTTTAACAGTTTATTCACTAATTTTCGCTCGCTGAATCTAAGAAGGTTCTATGCCTAAAGCAGGAAAATGATGGAGTGAAGAGGAGTGGCTCGACGAGAACGATGTAGATCTTCAAAATGAAGTACCGACAGTTGAGCTTCAAGATGCTTCTCCACTTATCACTTTCGAAAACAGTAAAGTAAACCCATGGCCCGAGGACACTGATTTATGCTTTGACAGACTGTTTTCAAAAATTTTTTTGTTGTTGCTATTGGTATTATTATTATTTTTTATTTTATAACTATGATTTTCATTGCTATTATTGTTTTTACTCCAAGTGCCTTTTGGATTTACGTTGTTTTCTGTATTTTTTCAAGATAAAGCCTTAACTAAGCCGCGGCCAATAAAAATAGTCAATAAATAAATAACTGAAAAGCCAGGTATAGGCATATAAATCCTTATCAAGACCATACAGGAGTGACAACTACAATCATTTGACTACGACAAGGTGCGCTCTATCCTGCAACTTTTTCAACTCGGCGTCGATTTGGAATGGAAAGCTGCGAAAAATGGAGTGGAAATGAAAGATATTAAGGCAGTGACGGCATCGAAACTCTTCAAACCAACTAACACTATGTGTACAGAATGTAACTCAAATAACGAAACGCCGAAAAGCACACGCTTCAAAATAATAGGTGGATACGGCTACAAAAAGTTCAATTATTCATTTATATGTGATTGAAAGTTGCAGAAGTCGAAGTAGTTGCATTATTCTTTTCGTTCTTTAAGCATAGTACTGAGTTCGATTTCACGTGAAATTTTCATACAAAATTTCACGTGAAATCTGTTTCGGCGAAAATTTAGCTTGAAAATAAGCAAATTTGGTACTGTGTTCTTATAGCCCGTTCACACTAGACTCTAAATCAGGCGATTTCGATCAGCTGATCGCTTTAGAGCTAAATCAAGTTAAATCGACCTGATTACCCATACATTTTTTTCGGCGTCTGACAGAGTTAATCAAGTAGATTTAGAGCAATGGAGGTAGTAGACAATGGAGTGGCCCTTCACATTTGAAATGTATTGGAGGGGACGAAACCAAGAGCTAAGGGATATGCGATATTTTGTCTGCCTCTTGCACATCTATCTCATTTGGAATCATACGTCATATGATCACCACGTGGAAAATCTCTTGTCAAGTTTCTAGATGAAACGTTTGGCGAAAGTCGCAGGGGTAGATGCAAAGCAGTTGTATCACATAGGCAACTCTACTATTTTATCTCTATGTTTAGAGCTAATCAAGTACAAATCAGGTACTATTGTGAATTTCTCCCGGCTGAATTGTTTTCAGAGCGCGCTGAATTCCATCCGTGAGAGGCACGGTAGATTTGAAGGAAATGTCATTCGAATTTCGGTCTAAAATAAAGAAAACTGAACAAAAACGGAAAATTTGAGTTGAACAAAATGAATAGATAATGCTCTTGCATCTTTCTGCACCATTTTCAACAACTTTCACGCAAAAAAAATTGTGCACTTGAATTCGAATGACATTTCTCTCTCTAAATCTCCTCATTCTAAATCACGTCGGGTAGTGTGAACGCTTACATGATTAACTTGACAGATTCTAATGCCTGAATTACAGTCGACGCAGCGAGGCGCAGCTATCAGTGACCAAGCGCAGCCAACGAAATCGCCTGGTTACACTGAAACGTGACTAAGTGTCAGTGAAGAAGAAGAATTTTCAGTTGATGTTTGAATTTCACAGCGACATCTCTGTATCCGTCTGTAGCCTTCTCATGAATAATCGGACGCTCCTTCATTTGGGCTATCAGCATCTCTATTGACACCTCGACATCCAACACTGCATCTTTAATTGACCGCATTTTGAAATAATTCTTTACAATTTTTTCAATCAATGTGAATACGAGTTTGGAATTCGACGACTCACTTTACCCCTGATATTAACCACGTACCTAATTAGAGCTAGGTGAACTCAAAGCTTGGTTCGCGGGCCTTCGTTCGAACTTGGATTCGAATCAGGGATCCCACAAGCAAGAAGTCAGTAATCTACCAACTAGACTAATAAAGTATTTTAAATTACTATATTCAATTTGCTATTAATTATCTTTCAAATTTGCCTTTAACTATATTTTTATTTTACTTTTAACTATCTAAGCTATTACCAATAAAAATTGTTTTCGAATTCCTCAAAAAATTTGTAATATAAAATCAACTCTATTTACATTTTCGCATACATTTCAAATCCCGCGCGTTTCTCAAGTAATTACAACTGATTGCAACTCTTCGCTGCGACAAAAGTTGAATCCATTTCGACCTGAGCTGCGCCTGGCTGCGCCTCGCTGCGCATAGCTGCGACTTGATGTGCTCGCGGCTATGGAAAGCCCATATAATCAACTCAACTGACAGCTTGGCTGCGCCTGGCTGCGTCGCAGTGTGCTTCAGCGGTAAATCTACCTGATTTAGAAGTGTAGTGTGAACGGCTTATTAGCATGAAAAGTTGCTTTGAAGTTGCTTTCGCGTCGAAAACGTAGATGGCACTGAAACATGTTGTCAATCATTTCACGCAAATTTAGTTTGTGCAGTTCATTCTTTCGAGTTAAAAAGTGACATTTAGTGTTTGAATTTGAAAATTGAGCAGTGCAAATGACTTTCCAATAAGAAAATCGATCGAAAATTGAAATTCTTGACATTTTATCCGTCAAGAATGAATAGTGTCTCTGCTTTTCTCTGTTGTCAAAATTTTCGCTCGAAAGAATGGCCAGATAAGCATAGTACTGAGTTCGATTTCACGTGAAATTTTCATACAAAATTTCGCGCGAAATCTGTTTCGGCGAAAATTTCGCTTCAAAATAAGCAAGTTTGGTACTGTGTTCTTAGCATGAAAAGTTGCTTTGAAGTTGCTTTCGCTTTGAAAACATAGATGGCACTGACACATGTTGTCAATCATTTCACGCCAATTTAGTTTGTGCAGTTCATTCTTTCGAGCGAAAAAGTGACATTTGGTGTTTCAATTTGAAAATTGAGCAGTGCAAATGACTTTCCATCCGCGTGTTGGCTCTTGTGGTGGAAGGTTGTAGCCGGAGAATTGCTGAGAGATTTGCTTTTCTCCGAAGGACGGTCTTTCTCTGGAATTGACAAGACGTGTATCATCGTGTCTTAAACTGCGGTTTCGTGTTCGTTGCGTTGTTTGAGTCACCTTTGTGTTTGTGTTGTCAAGTAATTATTTAAGGTCAAACCCATCATAAACGGGTGTTGTCGAAACCGATGGCTGATGCGTTATCGTTATAAGCCAACCTAATCCTCGTAAAACAGGATATTGTACTACTAAAAAAAAAAATGACTTTCCAATAAGAAAATCGATCGAAAAGTGAAATTCTTGACATTTTATCCGTCAAGAATGAGCAGTGTCTCTGCTTTTCTCCGTTGTCAAAATTTTCGCTCGAAAGAATTACCAGATAATGGAAACATGTCAAAATTTCACGTGAACTCGAACTCAGTACCAGCCTATAATGGGGAAATGTCAAAATTTCACGTGAACTCGAACTCAGTACCAGCCTTTAAGCATAGTACTGAGTTCGATTTCACGTGAAATTTTCATACAAAATTTCACGTGAAATCTGTTTCGGCGAAAATTTAGCTTGAAAATAAGCAAGTTTGGTACTGTGTTCTTAGCATGAAAAGTTGCTTTGAAGTTGCTTTCGCTTCGAAAACATAGATGGCACTAAAACATGTTGTCAATCATTTCACGCAAATTTAGTTTGTGCAGTTCATTCTTTCGAGCTAAAAAGTGACATTTGGTGTTTCAATTTGAAAATTGAGCAGTGCAAATGACTTTCCAATAAGAAAATCGATCGAAAATTGAAATTCTTGACATTTTATCCGTCAAGAATGAGCAGAGTCTCTGCTTTTCTCTGTTGTCAAAATTTTCGCTCGAAAGAATGGCCAGATAATGGGGAAATGTCAAAACTTCACGTGAACTCGAACTCAGTACCAGCCTTTAGTCGCGAAGTTGAGTTCTACTACTAGCAGTATACACATTATTTACATTTTATTTTATTTTTGTCTTATTGTATTTATAGCTAGAGGCTTAAAAAAAAAACAAATAAAGAATTAACAATTTCAATAGCATGCTTTCAATATGCGAATGAATGTTTACGTATCAGGGGGAGGTAGGGTAAAACGGTTAGTGGTTTATATTAGTAGTTAACAGAAAAAATCAGTTGACAATCTTGCGCAAATAATTTGTCAACAACTTTTTTGAGCACTAAGCTGTGTGACTCTGGTGGTCGTTTTAGCTAATGTTCGAAGAACAATAGTATTAAACTCGTTTCGCCGAAAATTCAAATATCTTTATATATATATATATATATATATATATATATATATATATATATATATATATATATATATATATATATATATATATATATATATATATATATATATATATATATATATATATATATATATATATATATATATATATATATATATATATATATATATATATATATATATATATATATATATATATATATATATATATATATATATATATACATATATATATATATATATATATATATATATATATATATATATATATATATATATATATATATATATATATATATATATATATATATATATATATATATATATATATATATATATATATATATATATATATATATATATATATATATATATATATATATATATATATATATATATATATATATATATATATATATATATTACAGAAAAGTATTGGGAATGAAAACTAATTATGTTTTTAGCTTGCCTATGATAAAGAATTGGAAATTTTGAGCCCTGTGTGGGTGCAGGGTGCCTAAAAGTAGGCAAGGATTTTTTGTTCAAATTTTGATATGTCATTACTTGTAAGAAAAACAATGAATCATCGTGAAAATTACAGAGCGTATTGATGTTGACTAAAGTTTGGCACATATAGATTTTCAGCATAAAGCGGGTAGCCCTGTAGCTGTGGCAGGCTGCTGAAAAAGAATCCTTCAAATCATTGACCTTCCTGAAAAATTTTTGATTTTTGACAAAAATTTCAAATCTTTGATAAATTTTATCCTTTGTCCTTTATCTCAAGATAAAATTTTCGAAATTCCGATTTGCATAAGAACGGCAACCCATTACCAAACTATCTCTATTTTCAGCACTCGAAAGTTCTGTTCACGAGAACTGACGACCGGATAATCCGATCATAATGAAAATTACAGGACATGTTGGTATTAATTAGTATAGAAGTCATTTTGAAATGCGGGCAACCCTGTGGCAGTGGTACCATCTTGAAAAATCACTGAGAAAAAAAACCGGATTTTGGCCTATAACTTCTGATTCAGCCATCAGATTTTAACAAAATTTACACAGTACTTGGATGTTACTCCATGTAACATTTGATGAAATTTTGGTTTAAAAATTAGTATAGGGCTGGCAGCTGTGGTGATTTTTATCTCATAAATCTTGCAAATCTGCTCAGCAAAATAAAGTTTTTTCCCTATAACTTCCGGTCCAGTGTAGAAATCAAAACGAAGTTCATGCACCAAATGGACCTTAATGTATACCAAATGTCGTAGGAATTTCGTACAAAAATCATGAAAGGGCTGCCAGCTATGACCATTTTTGTAATTTTGTGAAATTACTTTACTGAGCGATTATCTCATTAGATTTGCAATTGAGAATGATACTACAATGAAAATTAACAACAAATATTAACGTTTTAAAAATTTGAAAAGTTTTGAAGGTGGTAACCTTATAATTCTTTTCACCCGTATACCTTCGAGCGCAGTGATTCAATCGAAACGAAATTTACTGGTTGGGTTTAACTTAACGTGAAGCAGATTTGGTATGTATTTTGCTGCTGACACAGGCTAACCAGCAATGTGCCATTTTCGTAAATATTGCACCAACAGATGCTCCAAATAACGTACTCATATGCAAAGCATTTGCGATAAAAATAAGAAAACAATTTTTAAATTTTCCGAGTTTTTAATATTTTTCGGATGGCAGCCTCAAACAACGTTTAACAGCTGAAACTGTCAATGAAATCCTCCGATGAGAACGAAATTCAAAGGATAAGTTGAGTTAAGTATGAGCTTGTTAAGGTTAACTTATTGCTGCTTCAATGGAAAAGTATTGCCAGCACTGAACATTTTCATCATTTGTGTTATAGTTGAGTTTTGTTGCTCGGGATAAGGAATGGTTGTACAAAAAAGTGTATTACGTCTTCCCACATTTTTTTGTCACTCAAAGACAATTTCTTCGAAAATTAGTTTTCTAGCGGTTCTGATGCGCTAGACTTTATTTTTGTCTCAAAAATTATCCCGGCATTACTTGATCTTCGCAATCCTTACAAATTGTACAAACATTCACTTTATTTTACAAATAAAGTGACTTTTTCTCTTGTTTCCTGAAATGGTCCGCTTACCCACAACAAATTTTTCTAAAATATCCGAATCTACATGCATTTTCGCAAATCATAAGTATCTTTGTAAAACATCAGCTCATAATTTATTTTGAATCATTAGAAATTTACAAGACTCAATGTGCAGTTAGTTCATTTACAAGTATTATATTTTCATACAAAATTTCACGTGAAATTGGTTACGGCGAAAATTTAGCTTGAAAATTAGCAAGTTTGGTACTGTGTTCTTAGCATGAAAAGTTGCTTTGAAGTGGCTTTCGCTTTGAAAACATAGATGGCGCTGAAACATGTTGTCAATCATTTCACGCCAATTTAGTTTGTGCAGTTCATTCTTTCGAGCGAAAAAGTGACATTTAGTGTTTCAATTTGAAAATTGAGCAGTGCAAATGACTTTCCAATAAGAAAATCGATCGAAAATTGAAATTCTTGACATTTTATCCGTCAAGAATGAGCAGTGTCTCTGCTTTTCTCCGTTGTCAAAATTTTCGCTCGAAAGAATGACCAGATAATGGAAACATGTCAAAATTTCACGTGAACTCGAACTCAGTACCAGCCTTTAAGCACAGTACTGAGTTCGAGTTCACGTGAAATTTTGACATGTCTCCATTATCTAGTCATTCTTTCGAGCGAACATTTTGGCAATGGACAAAAGCAGAGACAATGCTCATTTCTGACATATAAAATGTCAAGAATTTCACTTTTCGATCGATTTTCTTATTGGAAATACATTTGCACTGCTCTATTTTCAAATTGAAATACTAAATGTCACTTTTTAGCTCGAAAGAATGAACTGCACAAACTAAATTGGCGTGAAATGATTGGAGACATGTTTCAGTGCCATCTACGTTTTCGACGCGAAAGCAACTTCAAAGCAACTTTTCATGCTAGGAACACAGTACCACTCTTGCTTATTTTCAAGCTAAATTTTCGCCGAAACAGATTTCACGTGAAATTTTGTATGAAAATTTCACGTGAAATCGAACTCAGGACAAAATTTATCTTTCTCATTGTGTGTAGCTGATTTCGAACAGGAGCATCAAATTGTTATCCGGAATGCACCCAATTTTATAAGATTGCTTGCGTAGAAATGAAAAAGCGATTTGATTTTTGCAGCACACTTTTGTCTGGAATGCATATTTCAAAGCCGAAACTGGTAGTAGACGTCTCAAAAAGAGACGAATACCCCTCCTTGAAATACTCATGCAGCTTTTATCCCAGAATATAGTAAAAACATGTTAATAAATTTTGTTAGTTACAATAGATAGTTCCTCGAATAAATTATAGTTTTTGACTGAAAACCCACCTTTTCTCTCTCAATCATTATTTTGTTTTTGTATTTCGACCGAAAAGCTATAATATTTTTGTAGCCACGTTCTGTTTTCTTCTTGCTCAGAAGTTGCAAAAAGGAAAAACATGGCTCCTAAGAAGACTATATTACAATTAGCGAATAAAAGAATCATGCTCATGAAGCAAATGAATGTTCTATCAAAAACTCAAGTGTTTAGGTCTACACAAATACAAAGTAATGGCGTACGGTAAAAATGTGAAAATCAGGTGATTTTTGAACATTTGTACGGTAATTAAAGCCAGAAGACCTGGCAGCCCTGATCCGGACAGTCTATCTTGATCTCCTATAACTGTTACAATAAGTCAGCTAAAACACTGACGTCATAATCTGTTATATCAATGCATCCTAGAAGTACGGGCCGTCAGGCTACGTAATCGTTTTAGCTATGACGTCAGTTATTCGGGCAGTTTTGACATTTCCACGAGTTAGTGCCGATATACACGGAGATTTCACTTGCGGTTTTTTACTAAAATATGAATAAAACGTTAATTTTTTGTGCATGGACGCGTTATAATAATAAAATTTAGTAATACCTTTCATTTTGTGTCAATCAATTGAATCGTCACATAATGTAACACCAGCCGATAAACATTTCGTAGCGATTTTTTCCAATTATACCGCACGCACCCCATTAATTTGTATTTTAGCTGTTCACTTGCACTGTTCCGCGGGTCTCACTTTGTTTTCACTTCAATCAGTTTAACACAACCTGTACAATCAACATTTTCCCGCGGACGTCCCTTAAGACTACGTGTGTTTTTCGCGACATTGTCCCACAAACTCTGACGTCATCATTCTGCATTACGGCCCGTACTTCCTGCCTGAATTACAGTCGACGCAGCGAGGCGCAGCCATCAGTGACCAAGCGCAGCCAACGAAATCGCCTGGTTACACTGAAACGTGACTAAGTGTCAGTGAAGAAGAAGAATTTTCAGTTGATGTTTGAATTTCACAGCGACATCTCTGTATCCGCCTGTAGCCTTCTCATGAATAATCGGACGCTCCTTCATTTGGGCTATCAGCATCTCTATTGACACCTCGACATCCAACACTGCATCTTTAATTGACCGCATTTTGAAATAATTCTTTACAATTTTTTCAATCAATGTGAATACGAGTTTGGAATTCGACGACTCACTTTACCCCTGATATTAACCACGTACCTAATTAGAGCTAGGTGAACTCAAAGCTTGATTCGCGGGCCTTCGTTCGAACTTGGATTCGAATCAGGGATCCCACAAGCAAGAAGTCAGTAAACTACCAACTAGACTAATGAAGTATTTTAAATTACTATATTCAATTTGCTATTAATTATCTTTCAAATTTGCCTTTAACTATATTTTTATTTTACTTTTAACTATCTAAGCTATTACCAATAAAAATTGTTTTCGAATTCCTCAAAAAATTTGTAATATAAAATCAACTCTATTTACATTTTCGCATACATTTCAAATCCCGCGCGTTTCTCAAGTAATTACAGCTGATTGCAACTCTTCGCTGCGACAAAAGTTGAATCCATTTCGACCTGAGCTGCGACTTGATGGGCTCGCGGCTATGGAAAACCCATATAGTCAACTCAACTGACAGCTTGGCTGCGCCTGGCTGCGTCGAAGTGGTCGCAGTGTGCTTCAGCGGTCCAGGAGGCATTGGTTATACGGAGATCAAGACCAAGTCAGAGACACGAATTCGGAAAGGCCCATGGTATACATAATTTGAATTTGGCAAAAGATCTTTTAGATATGTTTTTTATGATATATTTATGATATCAATTTCGAAATACACTGGCATGCTACTTTTGCAACCTAGCTATCACCAGCCAACTCGTTAACACAATAATTACGATGGCTTTGTGCATTTGAGTTGTGTGCAGTGTTTTACAGCTACCTATATAGAATCCAAAAAAATGGAAGCATTAATTTCTCTATTGCCATATCCTTTAGTGTTATATCTATGCCGCATGGAAATCCACATTTCCTATCCATTTCTTCTATATCTTTACAATAAAGCGAGCCTGTTGTGCTAGCTGTAGTCAAACAATCGTGTAAACGTTGGCTGTTGCCTGCTAGTCAGGAAGCCAGGACCTTTTTCTGCGAGAAGCAGTAAAAACCGGAGGAAAAAAAAAAAAAATAGCTGTAGTCGCACCGGTCGCACTTAGTTGATTGAGTTTGTGGCGTTCCAGTTGAAGAGACTATTCTTCCAGTGCTCGATCCAACGAGGTAAACAATCTCTTGCGTCGTCCTCACTAGAATAATGTTCACTCAATTTCCTCACTGAACTTTTACGAGGAAAACAGAATACGAGTTTACATAGATTTTGTTCATTCATCAGTCGACTCATTTAAAAATTGCACATCGTCCATTGTGTAAAAGGTTGAATACATTATCCTTTTTCCGAAACATTTAATCACGACTCGTCCTTTTTTAACTTATGCTCTGCCACCGTTCTTGATTTTCCTGTCTATCGAATTCGGACCTACATCCGCGTGCGATTGTCCTTAATCGAACCGATTCTCAACTACTAGTTTTTGATTGTAGCTTATGCCCTTTCCATAGCGATTTAGATTCTACTTTTTGATTGAAAATACATGTTCTGATTGAAGGTAAGTACGCAGCCGTACCTGAATTCCGGTCACTCGATTTTGCTATTTATTTCTACACGAAAAAATTTTCGTGTAGAATATTACAAAAGGTCTGTTCCCGTACTTTCAGTAACTGAATTTTTCTGAATCATGTGGTGGGGAATTTCATGTAAAGTACGGGAACGCTCTCATTGTATTTCCTGAAAATTGACAACCGAAAGTGTCAGTTTTCGGTTTTTGGGAGAACAATAGTGATTATAAAGTCATCCTAAGCGGTAATAAATTATCGCCACAAAAATATTCGACCTTCATAGCAACATTACGCAAAAAATATGTTGCTTGCCGCGCACATTTGAAAATATTTACTCCGTTTGACACTTTTCAGTATTTTTCAGTAGCTCAGATCAATAGGTCTGTTTCCGTACTTGAATCTATTATAATATATTAAAATAGATTCGCAACAAGTCGTTTCCGTACTTTTGCTGCAAGCCAAATTTTGCAGCAAAAAGAAGCCAGCTGCCAAATTCTGTTACTGCTGCAGTTTGCTGAAGTACGGAAACAGACTAATGCCTCCTAGAAGTACGGGCCGTAATGCAGAATGATGACGTCAGAGCAGTAGGCTAAAATGTCGCGAAAAACACACATAGTCTTATGGGACGTCCGCGGGAAAATGTTAATTGTACGGGTTGTGTTAAAGTGAGTAAAGTGAAATCCGGGGAGAAATCCGGGGAGAGATCCGGGGAACAGTGCTAGTGAACAGCTAAAACACAAATTAATGCGGTGCGCGCGGTATAATTAGAAAAATTCGCCACGAAATGTTTATCAGATGTTCTTAAGTTATGTGGTGTTTTGTGTCGATTCACTTTCGATACAATTGATTGACACAAAATGCAAGTTATAACTAAATATTAACACTACAACGCATCCACGCACAAAAAACTAACGTTTTATAAAAAAACCGCAAGTGAAATCTCGGTGTGTGTCGTCAGTGCCTCGTGGAAATGTCAAATTCCCTACCGCCACGACGTCATAGCGAGAACGATTACGTAGCCTGACGGCCCGTACTTCTAGAAGCATGGCCGTCCTAGAAGGCATTGCTCAGACCCTACTGAAATTTACTGAAAGAGGGGAAGTTTTCAGTTTTCAGTAAAACGGAGTACGGGAACAGCTTCATTGCAATTAATCGTGATTGGGCCTTTTCACACTTGTATTCTTGATGCACTCCTGAAACTGGTTTTCTGGGCAAGAGGCAGAAGAATCGAGGGGAAATCTCTACAAAAAGTGGTGCACTTGGAGAGAATTTTTCATCACTTTTGAAACTGATTGAAACTGATGCAAATCACTAACACAACTAGAAAAATAGTTCACGGGTCAGGAATTTTTCATGAAACACTCAAGTCGAAATGAGAAAACAACAACACGCACACATTTATATGCATAATCGGTATATGAACGGTTCCGTTGCTGAAGAATACAAGTGTGGAAATGTTGATTGTTGTAAAACCAGTTTCAGGAGTGCATCAAGAATACAAGTGTAAAAAGGCCAATTAATCGTAGTACGGGAACAGACCTAAAGTGACAGTTAATTGCGCTCAACTTTGGCGGCATGGGATTTAGAAATCAGCTTTCTTTGAAAATAACCTTTACAATCTACCAACTGTATGCGAAATACTATATCTTACTATTCCATCAATGCTTCTTTTAGCTCTTCAATTTTAAATTCATTCAAGTTTGCTGCCTCATCATACTGCTATATTATGAACCAAACCGAAGTTTATGAAAGAAACCAAGTTATAGTAGCAAATTTTAAAAACTACTCACGTTAAATTCAATTAGACTGAAAGAAAATAGGCGTAATTTTTCGAAGTAAAACAATTATGTAATCTAGTCAATAATTGTTTATTTGATATATATTTCCTTCACACTAATACATAATTTTCATCCAGGCATTTCATATCGCGTACACATGCGGTGTTGAAAACTTTAGGTCTGTTCGCGTACCTGAATCTATTATAACATGTTCAAATAGATTCGCATAATTGCTTCAAGCCAAATTTTGCAGCAAAAAGAAGCCAGCTGCCAAATTATGTTACTGCTGCAGTTTGATGAAGTACGCGAACATACCTTTTATAACGTCGCACTAATTCAATTAACCAACCAGCTAATTAAAGTGCTTCCCAGCAAACTTATCTGCCAAAAAAGCAAAATGTGCTGGAAAATCATTGCTTCAAGTTCTGCACGAACTATCCTACGCATAAAATTAGTTAATTTGTCGACAGAAAGTTCCGACGTACAACAAATTGTAAATTTTCAAACAAAATTCAAATTTGACGCGCGTTCAAAATGGCCAAAATGATTGTTTTTCGTGACCAAATAAATAGCAGACCATTTAATTCCGGCACCTCGTGCCTGAAAAAACTCTCCACTATAGGGTCTAAGTAAAACACGTGTTCAAAACTAGATGTTCATATATTTACTTTATATTTACTTACACAAACTACATGTCTGAATATTATCCAGATGTATGTGTTTGAATCGTCCTGAGTTTTCGAACTGCTGTGGCGTGTTTCGCACATATCGGTGAATTTTAGCACGCTGACACTGTAGGCAAGTTTGAGTCCATCCGGTGACCTCCTTATCTAAATTAGGCCAGATATATTTCCTTCTAATCTGCTTGTTTGTTGCACGACCAGATGGATGAGATGCTGAGTGGATGGTGTCGAATATTTTTCGACGTATTGGTGCTGGAACATATATGCGTATGTTTGTCGATGATGTATCGCAGTAGAGAGGCTTATTATTTGAAAATGTTATTTTTTTCAAGGTAAGTGCTGAGGGTTTTGTTAGTAGAGTTTTTAGCTCTTCATCCTTTTCCTGGGCATCTGCGATGTCGTTTGGGTTTAGTGTTGTTGGCATGACGATCGTGTTTATTCGCGAAAGGGCGTCTGCTACAACATTTTCGTCACCAGACACATGAACGAATTCCGTCGTGAATTCTGATATGAATTGCAGTTGGCGACATTGCCTCGGTGAAGCTTTTTCTGGCTTTTGTTTGAAGGCAAAAACCAGTGGTTTATGGTCTGTGCGGATAATAAATTGTCTGCCTTCGATCATATGACGGAAAAATTTTACAGCTAGATAAGCTGCCAGCAACTCTCGATCGTATGTGCTGTACCGTTTTTGAGCATCACTGAAACGTTTTGAGAAAAACGCAAGGGGTTTCCATTCGCCATCATGATGTTGCTCCAGAACTGCTCCTGCCGCTGTATCAGACGCGTCAGTAGAAATAGCTAAAGGTGCGCCGTTTATGGGGTGAACAAGTAGGGTTGCGTTGACAACCATTGTCTTGCTGGCATCAAACGCTTTTTCGGATCTCTCGTCCCATATAATTTTTCGCTTGTCGTTTTTTCGGATATCTACAGTAGCAGCGTCAAGATGTGCCAATGTTTTCGCAGCGTTTTTATAGAATCGTCGATAAAAGTTGACGATGCCTAAATAACGAGGAAGTTCGGATATTGTTATCGGCTTAGGAAAAGCCTTTATCGCTTGTATTTTACTTGGAAGTGGTTCGATTCCTGCAGCGCTTATTTTGTGCGATAAGTATTCGATTTCTGCCTTCCCAAATTCACATTTCGCTGGGTTAACGCGTAGTCCGTGGTCCTCCAGTCGCCGAAAAACTCTGCGCAAGTGTTCTTCATGCTCTTCTGTAAAAGAAGAAGCGATGAGAATATCATCCAAGTATGCAAAAGCGTAATCGATGCCTCTCAAAATCGAATCAAGTAATCGCTGAAAAATTTGCGCGGCGTTTCTGATGCCGAACGTCATTACCGGAAACTCGAATAAACCGAACGGTGTTTTTATGGCAGTTTTTTGAATATCTTCTGGACCGACAGGCACTTGAAAATATGCTTTAGTTTCATGAAAATGTGCGGTATCGGATATCTGTCGGGTATTGTGACAGCATTCAAACGACGATAATCTCCGCATGGCTGCCATTCGAGATTCTTTTTTTGCTTCATCAGCAATGGACTGGCCCACGGGCTACTGGATGTGCGACATATTCCTTGTTCCAGCATAAAATCAAATTCGGCACGTGCGGCTTTAAACTTTTCTGGTGGTAATATTTGTGGTCGGTCAGCGATAGGTGGTCCAGTTGTAACAATATGATGCATTATATCGTGAGTTTTTGCATTTGGCGTGTATGTTACGATGATCAAGTTCGGAAAATTTGCAAGTATTTTTTGGTAGCTGTTATTTGGGTTAATCGTCAAAATTTGCGTACTTTCTCTGACGGAAGTATTTTTTACCGAGTGTATTTAAATTCGTTGTTTCATCGATCAGCTTTCGGTTTCGAACATCCACAAGTAGTGCAAATTTGCGCAAAAAATCTCCCCCAATTATCGGTCGTGGTACCTTCGCAACTATAAATTTCCACTGAAATTTTCGTCGCAATCCGAAGTCGAGGGTTAGAATTCGTTTGCCGTATGTGGGGATTGATGAGCCGTTGGCGGCAAATAGAGTTATGTCCTCTATTGCCGTATTGTTTGCTGAATATCGTCGAGGAACAACTGAAACGTCCGCACCAGTATCGATTAGAAACGAATCTCCACTGATGCGATAGCGAATCAATAATCGGTTCGTCGTTACCTCGTCGCCGTTGATTGCATTTGACGACGACGAAGTTTTTAGTTTTCCGATTTCCTATCGTAAGCGCATGGCGATCTGCACTTTTTGGCTTTTGGACCAAACATTTGGTGAAAATAACAAACGCCGTTAGTGGATTTAGACCTGCTTCGTGCTCTTGATCGCGATCTGGAACGTTCCTTTGACAGTTTTGCTTCCAGTCGTTCAAGTCTTGCGTTTATCTGCGCAATTTGTTCAGCTAGGCTTTCATTGTCCGAGGTAACGCATTTCACCGTGTTAATAGTACCTCGTTCACGCAATATTTTATCCGCCATTTCTACGAGTTTCATCGGTTTCGCATCTTCGACGACGGTTAATATTTCGCGAACCCGCGAAGGAAGCTTATTTAGCCAAAATGTTTTTAAGGTTTTCTCGCTTATGCCTAGTATTATACTCGAGCGAAACGAATTCAACCGTCAAATCCCATACAAAAAGAGCTTTTCAATTCGTCAGTGAACAATTCGCTGGCGAACAAGTATTATACTCTAATGAACGAGATCGAAGGCGCAAACCGCGAATTGAAAATGCTGATAGGTGTCGGTAAGTAATATTTCGCAGCTTTTCAATGGGTCGGATCCCTTTTAATTCAGCGAAATAAGTAATGTTTGTTGGTTAAAGTGGTTGCCACTTGAAAATGAAAATGTGTAACGTTTTATTGTGTGTTCGCGTGTATTTGCTGCATTGTTTTTGTGATGGAAAAACATTATTGCACTTAATATGCTAGGTGTATACGTATATATCTTGAAATATGTACGGCGATCATCAATTTTCTCCCTCAATGCTATAATGCAAATGGAATATTTATTGTTGTCACTTTTTATTCGTTTACGGATCATATGCAATTAGTGATGGCTAGTTGAAGATATTTATGGCTGTTACTTTGAAGTTTTATTATATGTCCTCTGTCTTGCGTGTATTTATTCATTATTGAAATGCCGGTGGTAGATTTAAATCAAGTCTTCATTTTGACATAGTATAAACGTACAAAACTAGGCCGGTTTCCTGGAAGACTTGAGCCGAATATGTACCTATACTGAGTTGACACGCTGGTTAAGTAGCACATTACGCTATGATGATTTATGAAGGGAGGAACCAGGATATATAATTATTTTGATGCATTGGTATGCTGAATTGTATATAGATAGTCAGGACACTTAATTAGATGACAATATGCGGAAACTATTCCCGTGTGGCTAAATGAGCGTTTTGGTGCCGACATAGATATCTTGTTTCTGTTGTTTGAGACTAGATGTATATGAAAATGCATCCGCTTCTCATAGTGTACATTAATTAATAATGTTCAGACATTTTTTGTAGTTAGGGACTGAAAAATACAACTGAAATACCAACCAACATAATCTCCAGAATTCAGCTGATGGGATGTCTTACAACACTCTACTAAGCCACTTGAGACTCTACAAATCCACTTGAGAGTCTCCAGAGCTAAGCATTTGTAAGGACATTTCAGCTGACTTTCATAACACTCTCAGTGTGAGACTGATAATCTTATAGAGGTGTTATATAATGACAAGGTAAATTTATATCCATATGAGAAGAATTATAATCTAATATTAAACTTTTTATAAAAACTATAATCTTATATTAGCCTTTTTTGAAACATAGCGACTCTTGTACGGAGAGTGCAACTTTTATAAAAAGACTTTTGATCTCACAATTACACGTTCACAAAAGTACTTGTGTACACTAATAAGCATATTAAAAGTTAGACAATAAGAGCTTTATTAGTCTCATTATAAAAATTGAAACATTTTTATAAGGCTAAAATAGCTCCCATAAATTACCCATTTAATACTAGTAGCACACTAATTACCTACAAGGCTGATATTACTAGAACTGTCCTCTCAGTTTTCCTCTTATAAGAGTCTTGTAGTGTCTTATAAGAGCAAAAATGTCATTTGGTTTCTTATTCCCAAATATATTTATTACCAATATATTCCTGTTATAGTCCATAGTCGCAAGAACGATCAATAGATTTTTATCATACACTTTCAAATTGTTCCCTCACTCTTGAGCTTAGAAACCAACGCTTCAATTGTCATGCAAACAAACTGAGACTTTCGATGAAATTCCAAATTCAATGCCGTATCAAGTTAATCTGTCGTTCCAGTCACGCTAAAACCTACTTTGACTTTTAAATAAATTAGTTTACTCATTTCATTAATGTTCCTCGCTAAAAAAAAGCTTTAATGCCTTTGTTTTATTATTGTTGAACTGATTAAAGCAAGTTCGCATAAGTTACGTTTGAACTACTTTCGAGCAGACATATTCGACAATCAACTACATCCGGCCTCAAACTTGACTAGTGCTCGCATTTGACTCACAAAATAGTGCCATCTATTATCAATATCGGCATGCTTTTTCGCTGCTGCTGAAAGGGTACTTTTCGCGACAATTCGTTTCGCTCGAGTATAATACTAGGCATTACCTGGTTGTTCGCAAGACCATACATTTGTCGCCATAGCTGTGAAAGCTTTAAGTCGGCTTTAAGCTTTAAGTCGGCTTAAGCTTTAAGTCTTTAGTTTCATGAAAATGTGCGGTATCGGATATCTGTCGGGTATTGTGACAGCATTCAAACGACGATAATCTCCGCATGGCTGCCATTCGAGATTCTTTTTTTGCTTCATCAGCAATGGACTGGCCCACGGGCTACTGGATGTGCGACATATTCCTTGTTCCAGCATAAATTCAAATTCGGCACGTGCGGCTTTAAACTTTTCTGGTGGTAATATTTGTGGTCGGTCAGCGATAGGTGGTCCAGTTGTAACAATATGATGCATTATATCGTGAGTTTTTGCATTTGGCGTGTATGTTACGATGATCAAGTTCGGAAAATTTGCAAGTATTTTTTGGTAGCTGTTATTTGGGTTAATCGTCAAAATTTGCGTACTTTCTCTGACGGAAGTATTTTTTACCGAGTGTATTTAAATTCGTTGTTTCATCGATCAGCTTTCGGTTTCGAACATCCACAAGTAGTGCAAATTTGCGCAAAAAATCTCCCCCAATTATCGGTCGTGGTACCTTCGCAACTATAAATTTCCACTGAAATTTTCGTCGCAATCCGAAGTCGAGGGTTAGAATTCGTTTGCCGTATGTGGGGATTGATGAGCCGTTGGCGGCAAATAGAGTTATGTCCTCTATTGCCGTATTGTTTGCTGAATATCGTCGAGGAACAACTGAAACGTCCGCACCAGTATCGATTAGAAACGAATCTCCACTGATGCGATAGCGAATCAATAATCGGTTCGTCGTTACCTCGTCGCCGTTGATTGCATTTGACGACGACGAAGTTTTTAGTTTTCCGATTTCCTATCGTAAGCGCATGGCGATCTGCACTTTTTGGCTTTTGGACCAAACATTTGGTGAAAATAACAAACGCCGTTAGTGGATTTAGACCTGCTTCGTGCTCTTGATCGCGATCTGGAACGTTCCTTTGACAGTTTTGCTTCCAGTCGTTCAAGTCTTGCGTTTATCTGCGCAATTTGTTCAGCTAGGCTTTCATTGTCCGAGGTAACGCATTTCACCGTGTTAATAGTACCTCGTTCACGCAATATTTTATCCGCCATTTCTACGAGTTTCATCGGTTTCGCATCTTCGACGACGGTTAATATTTCGCGAACCCGCGAAGGAAGCTTATTTAGCCAAAATGTTTTTAAGGTTTTCTCGCTTATGCCTAGTATTATACTCGAGCGAAACGAATTCAACCGTCAAATCCCATACAAAAAGAGCTTTTCAATTCGTCAGTGAACAATTCGCTGGCGAACAAGTATTATACTCTAATGAACGAGATCGAAGGCGCAAACCGCGAATTGAAAATGCTGATAGGTGTCGGTAAGTAATATTTCGCAGCTTTTCAATGGGTCGGATCCCTTTTAATTCAGCGAAATAAGTAATGTTTGTTGGTTAAAGTGGTTGCCACTTGAAAATGAAAATGTGTAACGTTTTATTGTGTGTTCGCGTGTATTTGCTGCATTGTTTTTGTGATGGAAAAACATTATTGCACTTAATATGCTAGGTGTATACGTATATATCTTGAAATATGTACGGCGATCATCAATTTTCTCCCTCAATGCTATAATGCAAATGGAATATTTATTGTTGTCACTTTTTATTCGTTTACGGATCATATGCAATTAGTGATGGCTAGTTGAAGATATTTATGGCTGTTACTTTGAAGTTTTATTATATGTCCTCTGTCTTGCGTGTATTTATTCATTATTGAAATGCCGGTGGTAGATTTAAATCAAGTCTTCATTTTGACATAGTATAAACGTACAAAACTAGGCCGGTTTCCTGGAA
The DNA here is from genome assembly GCA_947369275.1 of Nemotelus nigrinus. Lineage (NCBI taxonomy): Eukaryota > Metazoa > Arthropoda > Insecta > Diptera > Stratiomyidae > Nemotelus > Nemotelus nigrinus. The sequence continues at coordinate 22,784 of CANBKX010000375.1, forward strand.
GACTTGAGCCGAATATGTACCTATACTGAGTTGACACGCTGGTTAAGTAGCACATTACGCTATGATGATTTATGAAGGGAGGAACCAGGATATATAATTATTTTGATGCATTGGTATGCTGAATTGTATATAGATAGTCAGGACACTTAATTAGATGACAATATGCGGAAACTATTCCCGTGTGGCTAAATGAGCGTTTTGGTGCCGACATAGATATCTTGTTTCTGTTGTTTGAGACTAGATGTATATGAAAATGCATCCGCTTCTCATAGTGTACATTAATTAATAATGTTCAGACATTTTTTGTAGTTAGGGACTGAAAAATACAACTGAAATACCAACCAACATAATCTCCAGAATTCAGCTGATGGGATGTCTTACAACACTCTACTAAGCCACTTGAGACTCTACAAATCCACTTGAGAGTCTCCAGAGCTAAGCATTTGTAAGGACATTTCAGCTGACTTTCATAACACTCTCAGTGTGAGACTGATAATCTTTTAGAGGTGTTATATAATGACAAGGTAAATTTATATCCATATGAGAAGAATTATAATCTAATATTAAACTTTTTATAAAAACTATAATCTTATATTAGCCTTTTTTGAAACATAGCGACTCTTGTACGGAGAGTGCAACTTTTATAAAAAGACTTTTGATCTCACAATTACACGTTCACAAAAGTACTTGTGTACACTAATAAGCATATTAAAAGTTAGACAATAAGAGCTTTATTAGTCTCATTATAAAAATTGAAACATTTTTATAAGGCTAAAATAGCTCCCATAAATTACCCATTTAATACTAGTAGCACACTAATTACCTACAAGGCTGATATTACTAGAACTGTCCTCTCAGTTTTCCTCTTATAAGAGTCTTGTAGTGTCTTATAAGAGCAAAAATGTCATTTGGTTTCTTATTCCCAAATATATTTATTACCAATATATTCCTGTTATAGTCCATAGTCGCAAGAACGATCAATAGATTTTTATCATACACTTTCAAATTGTTCCCTCACTCTTGAGCTTAGAAACCAACGCTTCAATTGTCATGCAAACAAACTGAGACTTTCGATGAAATTCCAAATTCAATGCCGTATCAAGTTAATCTGTCGTTCCAGTCACGCTAAAACCTACTTTGACTTTTAAATAAATTAGTTTACTCATTTCATTAATGTTCCTCGCTAAAAAAAAGCTTTAATGCCTTTGTTTTATTATTGTTGAACTGATTAAAGCAAGTTCGCATAAGTTACGTTTGAACTACTTTCGAGCAGACATATTCGACAATCAACTACATCCGGCCTCAAACTTGACTAGTGCTCGCATTTGACTCACAAAATAGTGCCATCTATTATCAATATCGGCATGCTTTTTCGCTGCTGCTGAAAGGGTACTTTTCGCGACAATTCGTTTCGCTCGAGTATAATACTAGGCATTACCTGGTTGTTCGCAAGACCATACATTTGTCGCCATAGCTGTGAAAGCTTTAAGTCGGCTTTAAGCTTTAAGTCGGCTTAAGCTTTAAGTCTTTAGTTTCATGAAAATGTGCGGTATCGGATATCTGTCGGGTATTGTGACAGCATTCAAACGACGATAATCTCCGCATGGCTGCCATTCGAGATTCTTTTTTTGCTTCATCAGCAATGGACTGGCCCACGGGCTACTGGATGTGCGACATATTCCTTGTTCCAGCATAAAATCAAATTCGGCACGTGCGGCTTTAAACTTTTCTGGTGGTAATATTTGTGGTCGGTCAGCGATAGGTGGCCCAGTTGTAACAATATGATGCATTATATCGTGAGTTTTTGCATTTGGCGTGTATGTTACGATGATCAAGTTCGGAAAATTTGCAAGTATTTTTTGGTAGCTGTTATTTGGGTTAATCGTCAAAATTTGCGTACTTTCTCTGACGGAAGTATTTTTTACCGAGTGTATTTAAATTCGTTGTTTCATCGATCAGCTTTCGGTTTCGAACATCCACAAGTAGTGCAAATTTGCGCAAAAAATCTCCCCCAATTATCGGTCGTGGTACCTTCGCAACTATAAATTTCCACTGAAATTTTCGTCGCAATCCGAAGTCGAGGGTTAGAATTCGTTTGCCGTATGTGGGGATTGATGAGCCGTTGGCGGCAAATAGAGTTATGTCCTCTATTGCCGTATTGTTTGCTGAATATCGTCGAGGAACAACTGAAACGTCCGCACCAGTATCGATTAGAAACGAATCTCCACTGATGCGATAGCGAATCAATAATCGGTTCGTCGTTACCTCGTCGCCGTTGATTGCATTTGACGACGACGAAGTTTTTAGTTTTCCGATTTCCTATCGTAAGCGCATGGCGATCTGCACTTTTTGGCTTTTGGACCAAACATTTGGTGAAAATAACAAACGCCGTTAGTGGATTTAGACCTGCTTCGTGCTCTTGATCGCGATCTGGAACGTTCCTTTGACATTTTGCTTCCAGTCGTTCAAGTCTTGCGTTTATCTGCGCAATTTGTTCAGCTAGGCTTTTATTGTCCGAGGTAACGCATTTCACCGTGTTAATAGTACCTCGTTCACGCAATATTTTATCCGCCATTTCTACGAGTTTCATCGGTTTCGCATCTTCGACGACGGTTAATATTTCGCGAACCCGTGAAGGAAGCTTATTTAGCCAAAATGTTTTTAAGGTTTTCTCGCTTACCTGGTTGTTCGCAAGACCATACATTTGTCGCCATAGCTGTGAAAGCTTTAAGTCGGCTGATTCCAGTTCTGATAATGCCTTTAAAAGTTGTTCTTCGGGCGAATCAGTGAATCGAGCAATCAAAATGTTTTTGAGACATATTTTTCTGTCACTGGTGGGTTTATCAGCACGTCAGCGATTTCCTCCATGATAGTTACGTCCAGCGTGGGTATGACGGCATGGTATTTTGCAGTGTCGCTTGATACTCGGTGATGAGCGAATTGCGATTCGATGTTTAAAAACCACAATTTCGCATGGCGTTTCCAAAACGCAGGGAGTTTCACATTTTCGATGGCCGTAATCGTTTGTCGCGGTGGGACTCTCGGAGTAGTAGGTGTTTTCTTCGGCACTGCACCTCTTTGTTCGTCCGCGTTGGCTTTCGACGCGTTATCTACGAATGTGTTATCGCAGCCATTGTCGTCCGCAGAGTCGTGATCACTCATTTTCACTTATTTAAACTTCACAGTATATATGTGTCAATAATGCGTTTTATCACTGCTTCTAATGCACTGCACTACGGGGTCACCAATTATAGGGTCTAAGTAAAACACGTGTTCAAAACTAGATGCTCATATATTTACTTATACTATACAATATCAAAATCGATTGTTCTATGTTGCGCACACGCCGAAGGTCGCTCATAGAGTGGCGTGGCAGGACGAAAACATTTCCTCATGCTCAGACAGGATCGTTCTCGTGCTATACCGCATTCCGGTCGTCGCTTGTCTTTTGCCTGATGAACTGCGTTGGTATATGGTAGTCGCTACACCACTTGTGCTGCAGAGCCACCTACGAGCAAAGAGCAACACTGAAATTCTGACACTTTTCAGGCAACGTTTCAGGACGGGCTGCGTACCGATTTTTCCAAGCGACACGGAAAAATTTCAGGTGCCGAAATTCCGTCACTCTTTTCCCCATGCATTTTAAAGGGGAACCGAAATTCAGGCAGGACTGCGTACTTACGTTGAAAATACATGTTCTGTTTGAAAATACATCTTCGGTTAATTTAAACATTGGATCAAGCAATTAGTTCATCAATGGTTCATCATCATCATCTTGAGTTTATAATTGATAGTTGTCGGATTGATTTCAATTTTCAGTTTCTAATTTGCAAGCTATTGAGATTTGCGAGATTGATTTGATTTTTTTGCAAAAAAAAAAATTGATTTGAGATTTGCGAACAACTGTGAAGAATGTCAGACATTGAAGTATGATCGAAATCCCCCTAAGATTCAATTTGGAAAAACCCAAATACCTTGCAAACCCTTAGATATCGTTCATATTGATGTTTATTCAATAAATCACAGAAATATACTCACTATAATTGACAAATTCTCAAAATTCTTGGTCGCTTATACGCTACCTGCTCAGAACAGTTTGACGATAATAAAGTCAATTAAACACTTTATAAGCCTACACGGTGTCCTAAAAATCTTAATTGCCGACTAAGGGGTGGAATTTGCTGCTAATATTTTCAAGGACTTCTGCGCTCAATACAATATTCAATTACATCTCACCTCGTTCGCTCAAAGTACGAGTAATGCTCCCGTAGAAAGATCACATTCAACCCTTACAGAAATCTATCGCATTATTTACAACAAAGTAACAGAAAGATCATGACGATATCCTTAATGAAGCTGTTACTGTTAATAACGCCATTCACTCTGCTACTAATCATACTCCTCACGAACTTTTCACCGGCAGGACATACAAGTTCTGTCACGCAATACCGCGGGGAACGCTCGAAGATTTTGCCCGACCACAGCCGAAGACGGTCGTGGTTAAAAAACAGCGCCACTCGTTCAATTTCTATTGCGTTCCCTCGGCTACGGAACGAGACGTTGCCTCACGGATAATGAGGGAAAAATGTATCTATATATATTTTTTTTTTTTTGGTTTACATACGAGAACCAAATACTCTACTCTAACCAAATACTCTACTCTAGGGAGAGTCACTTTTTTTTCTTTGGAGAGTCACTTTCCTTTTATCACGCGATCAATAAAATTCTCCAACGATTCGTTTGAATTACATTACACAATATTATTCATGAACAAAAAAATCAACCTTGTAACAATATAATAAATAGAAACAAACAAACAACTACCTGTGGGGGCCCCCTCTGGATGCAGACAGTCTTCTCTGTTGATTAAACTTGAAAATTCTTAAAGGTGAATTCACTAGTGAATCGATTTTTCAGCACTTCGTGCGAAAGCGGGACACACGTAACGTTCCGTACGATTTTCTGCATACACCGCTGCAACAGCACCAAATTCGTACTCTTCGAACGTATTCCTCCTGAATTCTTTTTCGCTCACAACTATTCCACACTTTTCACTACTGCTAATCTTCTTTGGTTTTCTCCAAAACCCATTCGTAACGGAACTTGATAGAAATTAAGATGTCTACCTGCAATTCGCACTTCGGAACGGCTGGCTTCCCCTGAATTCGGAGTAAATAAACGTACGAGACTTAGCTTATTTCGCAAATGTAGGCACACTATTTTGCAAAAAATATCTGATTTCCAACTGTTCGCGGTGCACTTTGAAAATTATGCTTAAAAATCGTTTTTCGCAACCTTCCTATTTGATTGAGCGTTTCCACTTAGGATGGTTTCGAATCTGTATTTCCGTTTATGACTTTTTCTTCAGCGCCGACCCCAAGACTATTGTTCTTTTCGTTTACTGCAATTGCTTCCAAATGTGTAGTCCCAACGACGACTACCCTCCTCTACGGTTACTTGCCGACTCCAATTCTCAAATTCAAATCAACTCAAAATATTACAATTATTCCTCCTCGACTCACTCTCTGACTCAACTGAATTCAAAACTACATTTTTTTTCTAATCAAATTTTTCAACAACTGTCTTTTTTTTTTTAGCTTACTGAATTCCAAAAATCTATGCAAACATCATAGTATTAAATTGAATTTGGCAACAACATTATTAATGAACAGTTATTTTTAGTTTTCAAACAAATCGTTGGTGAAGTAGAGTAAACGAAATCTGTAATCGGACCACAAGTGACTCTCCTCTACATTTACCATTTAAAAACATTAACCAAATGTTTAGTGACTCTCCTCTATATTTACCATTTAAAACATTAACCAAATATTTAATCCGGAACATTTTCCCCCCTCACGAAAAGAATTTCCTGAAATTCAATTGATGTAACGAAACCATTAACGTGTTAATTCATGCTATTTATATATGTCTTAGTTTATCTCAGTCTACGTATGGTTTAAGATCCTTGGCATGCCAGCGTCCTGCCTCACGCCCTTCGAGATCCACCAACTTAAAAATAGATGAAGTCTCGCGCTGCACAATTCTAAAAGGTCCCAAATATTCTGGAGCTAGTTTCGCAGAATAAAAATGAACTGCGTCGGATTGGGCGAAATTACGCCTCCAAACCAAGTCATCTACAGAAAATGGAGGAATCCTTTTTCGGAGGTTATATCGCTGCATACTCTTTCCTGTGGCCTCCTTTAGATGTTGAAGTACTACTTCCCGAATCTTCATCAGTCCCTCCACCCTCTGTACCGGATCTCTGACTAACTCATCCTCGCATGGAGGTTGTGGTCCCTTTCGCGAAACGATCATCTCTCGACCAAAATTCACAAAATAAGGTGTGGCTCCCATGGCCTCGTGTGTGTATGTGCGTAACGCACATCCAATCTTTGGTAAATCACGATCCCACTTCCGATGATTTTCACCGACGTACGCCCGAAGCATACGTTTAATATTTTGATTTATACGCTCTGCCGGATTTGCCTGAGGGTGATAGAAAGCTGTATATTGCAACCGGGTACCATATGAAAACATGAGTGTCTGTAATTCCTTGGACCGGAACTGTACCCCGTTATCACACACTATCACCGCAGGGACTCCAAACAGTAAAAAGACCCTATCTTCGAGTAGTCTGGAAACTTGTGCGGCCGTTGCCTGCCTTAGTGGAAATATCAGAGGAAATTTCGTACAGTAATCCACTACCGTTAAAATATATGTGTTGCCCTGTGTCGATCGAGGCAAAGGACCGATTAAATCAATACAGATAATCTCCCATGGTTCTTTTGCTTGACCCACCCTGGTAGTCATGGTTCCATATGGCGGTCGCCTCTCTACTTTTGTGGCCTGACAAACTTTACATCTGGCCACATACCGTTGAATATCGGCACGCATTTTAGGCCAAAAATACCTCTGTGCCACCCGATCGTATGTGCGACTTGCACCCATATGTCCCGCTGTTGGCTCATCGTGACATTCTTGCAGAACCTTTTTCCTGTCCCCTTTGTTAATCACTTGTTTCCATGAGTTTCCTTTGAGATCCGAATAACGATTGGAAACTCTTTTCCACAACAAGTTGCCCTCTATCCGCCAGTCTTTAAATTGATCTGGATTGTTTCTTACCTTATTCATCATTCCTAATACCCATCTATCTTCTAACAACTCATGGTTCACAACTGCCGCTACTTCAGGAACCGACCTCGACAAAGCGTCTGGCACTAAATGTTCTTTCCCCTTTCGGTGAACGACGTCATAATCAAACTGCTGAAGCCGCACTGCCCATCTTGTGAGTCTCCCTGCCGGATCTTTCAGGTTATTTAACCACACTAAAGAATGATGATCGGTGACTACTCTAAATTTGGTACCTTCAATATATGGCCGCAATTTCTCTATCGCCCACAAAACGGCCAGACATTCCTTTTCAGTGGTCGAATATTTCCTCTCTGCTTTGTTTAGAGAACGACTCAAATAACAAATAACTCTTTCACCTTCCGGAAAAACTTGACTTAGTACTGCTCCTAACCCGACGTCCGAAGCATCCGTCTGGACAATGAATGGTAAGTTGAAGTCTGGACATGACAGAATCGGAGTAGAAGCCAGTTTCAATTTGCATTTGTTGAAAGCCAGTTCACATTCAGAAGTCCACTGAAAACGCTGGTTTTTCCGAAGCAGATTCGTCAGTGGTGACACCAATGATGAATGATCCGGTATAAACCGCCGGTACCAAGATAACATACCCAAAAACTGTCGAATCTGTTTCACCGAGTGGGGTCTGGGTATATTAATCACGCTCTCCACTTTCTCGGGATCGGCGCTTAAACCGTCTTTATCAACCAGATATCCCAAATATTTTAGTTGAGGACGACAGAAATGGCACTTATTCTGGGACAGTTTAAGGCCTGCTTCCCTTAGCCGTTTAAATACCTCCTGGAGTATCTCTAAGTGTTTGTCGAACGTCTGGGTGACGATGATGATATCATCCAGATACGTGAAAACGTAGGGTTCCAAAGCAGGACCTAGAACACGATCAATCAACCGTTGCCACGTAGCTGGGGCGTTTGATAATCCAAACGGCATCCTACAAAACTGAAATAAACCCCTACCTGGAATTGTGAAAGCGGTAAACTGACGGGAATCTTTCGCCACAGGTACTTGCCAGTAGGCGGACTTTATATCTAGAGACGAAAGATATTTTGCGTCCCGTAACTTATCTAACGTAGCTGAAACATAGGGTAGAGGATATGCATCCTTTTCAGATACCCGGTTGACTTTGCGAAAATCTACACAAAAACGATATGTGTCATCTTTCTTTTTCACCATCAAAATTGGTGAAGACCATGCACTGGAGGATGGCTCTACTACTCCCAACTTCAACATTTCTTCCAACTCAGCGTTGATGTGTTTTTGAAGAGCTGGTGAAACCGGGTAATACCTTTGTTTAATGGGCATCGAATCCGTCTTGATGACGTGCTCCACTAAACTAGTACATCCCAATCCATCTCCCATTTGCATAAATTCGTCATCCACCAAATTTTTCAAATGAGACTCCTCCTCCTGAGAAAGACTGATTCTATCGCGTAAATGTTCAACTGAAAGAGTCACCGCTTCGTGGATAAAATCCCAACAATCATGTTTTAAATTTAAGGTAATTCCAAACTGCTTTAAAAAATCTACCCCGAGGATCAGCCCATGCGGTAACGAAGGAACCACCAAAACTTCCATCCACCTTGTCGCCCTATATAGCTTAATGGGCACCAAAACCTGGCCCAGGATGTTACACCATCCCTCATCTGCCAATCGTACTGCTTGTTGAGTAGTCGTTCTCAGTTCTACTCCCATTTCCTGCAGCTGCCGCCAACCTTTCTGTCCCACAATCGTAGTGGACGCACCGGAGTCTACCAAACCCGTTAACTTTCTCCCTAAAATATCCACACCCAGATGAGGACGTACATCCCCTGGTTGTGAATAAAAAATGTACGCGGACCTTTCTTCTGCGGCTTGTTCCTTACAGCTAATTACGGTGCCCTGTTTGCCGCCTATCGAGCACCGCAGTCGTTTCCCGCTTCTTTTGTTTGGTTTCGTTCCCCTGAGCGCCATGTCGATCGCCTTTCGCGCGAGGTACACTCTGGACACCTTGAACGAATCGTATTTGGTCGGCCGCATCCAAAACAACGTCTCAACTCTGAGCATTGTCTCGCGAAATGCGCCTGACTTCCACAGTTCCAACAAACTCCCTGTGGCCTGTCGTTTGGTGAAGTAACGACTTCCACCAAACAAGGGTCTGCATAGGCCAGATCTGGTTCTAGAAGCTTTGCCATCCTTCGATTTGGTGGAGGATTAAAAGCTTCTACCGTGGCCCTCGTTGCTTCTAACTTCCTTCCCAGCTGTACTAGTTCAGCCACCGTAGCTACTGATTGCATTGCTAGCTGCATCTGATAAAAAAGGATAATGTTTCTCCGTAGGATTTTCATTTCAACTCACTACACGGTTCTCCTAGCCTTCGAAATAAACCATCCATCACGTCTACATAAATTCCAATAGACTCGCCTTGGCCTTGAGTACGCCGCCGAATCTCATCCCAAAGGCGATCATCATAATCAGCCGGAAGAAATTCGGCCCGTAGCTCACGTCGCAGGTCTTCCCAGCTACAGCACCTGTCTCGATTAGCTCTATACCAAATGAGAGCCTTGCCCTCAAACAAATCCACCGCGGCCTTATACAATTGAGAAGAAGCTAAACCGCGGGCAACGCGGAGCTCTTCCACCCGCTCAAGAAAGGCACTCACGGAACTTGGAGTTTCCCCCGTGAACTTAACCCCCCATTTAACAACATTTTGTTGTTTAGAAAAATCCTCCGTGACAAGTCTTGGGGTTGAACAAAAGGCTGGTCCTTCGAAATTTTCAAGAGACTTTGACTCCGGTGCCGGTTTACACTCCAGTACCCCAGTCTTAATTGTTTTCTCTTCGTCTAGCCCCTCGACTTCTTTTGAATCCTCCAGAACAAAGCCTATCCCCATCATTATACGCCGCCGTATTTTGTCTATCTCATTTGGCAACGCATTTGTCAACTGAGCCATGTTCTTAAGGCGGCGCAAACCAAACTCCACCTTTGCCTTGAGTCTCAAGTAATCTCTTGACCTCTTATCGCCAGTGAAGTTTTCTGCCATGCTTTCGACTTCCCCTGTCAGCGCCTTCATAGCCTCCAAGTCCTCCTCATACGTGAATGGATAATCTTTAATCTGTAACGATTCGTCCATTGCCTCCTCTGCTCGTAACGCTGCCCGTAAAGACCTCCGCATCTTTTCCGTCGTATCTGCAGGTAGACCCCGGATGGCTAATTCGTACATCAGCTCATCTTTGACCAACTTGTCCACCAAATACTTATTTGCCAAAGACATGGCTAAACAAAACTCCTATAAGCTTACAGCTGTATAAAACACTAAAGATAATCAAATATGTATATATATTTTACAGAGTTAAAATTTCATCAAATTTACACTCACAGTAAACACCGGAACTTCAGCCACGCAAAGACTGATCACTAAATCACTATGGTTATTATGCAATCACACCCGCGAAATCACACTCACTACCATGCGACACAAAATTATCCTTAGCAATCAAAGACACCATTCACAACACATCCGCGATTACCAAAACTTACATCACTTCACACTCGCGAATCTAAACTTGTGGGCCCCACGTTGGGCGCCAAAAATGTCACGCAATACCGCGGGGAACGCTCGAAGATTTTGCCCGACCACAGCCGAAGACGGTCGTGGTTAAAAAACAGCGCCACTCGTTCAATTTCTATTGCGTTCCCTCGGCTACGGAACGAGACGTAGCCTCACGGATAATGAGGGAAAAATGTATCTATATATATTTTTTTTTTTTTGGTTTACATACGAGAACCAAATACTCTACTCTAACCAAATACTCTACTCTAGGGAGAGTCACTTTTTTTTCTTTGGAGAGTCACTTTCCTTTTATCACGCGATCAATAAAATTCTCCAACGATTCGTTTGAATTACATTACACAATATTATTCATGAACAAAAAAATCAACCTTGTAACAATATAATAAATAGAAACAAACAAACAACTACCTGTGGGGGCCCCCTCTGGATGCAGACAGTCTTCTCTGTTGATTAAACTTGAAAATTCTTAAAGGTGAATTCACTAGTGAATCGATTTTTCAGCACTTCGTGCGAAAGCGGGACACACGTAACGTTCCGTACGATTTTCTGCATACACCGCTGCAACAGCACCAAATTCGTACTCTTCGAACGTATTCCTCCTGAATTCTTTTTCGCTCACAACTATTCCACACTTTTCACTACTGCTAATCTTCTTTGGTTTCTCCAAAACCCATTCGTAACGGAACTTGATAGAAATTAAGATGTCTACCTGCAATTCGCACTTCGGAACGGCTGGCTTCCTCTGAATTCGGAGTAAATAAACGTAGGCACACAAATGTAGGCACACTATTTTGCAAAAAATATCTGATTTCCAACTGTTCGCGGTGCACTTTGAAAATTATGCTTAAAAATCGTTTTTCGCAACCTTCCTATTTGATTGA
>CANBKX010000376.1:0-35434 GCA_947369275.1 Nemotelus nigrinus
GAAAATTTGAAGCCACTTTAGAACTGGCTTGTGAAGATAATTAAAATTTTTAAAAATCAGGCAGGCTAAAGCAATCCGTTTAAACTTATAAGCTCCCTGATATGTACATACATTAGAACGTAATAATTTAATCGTTTTTAGTACATGTGGATTAAATGCGACATTTGTGTCCACCTCAATATAAATAATGGACAGGATGTTTGACTGCCTTCAATTCTCCACGAATAGGAAAAGATAGCGTCAAAGTATGCGACAAGTTGTAGATGTAGACGTCGAAGTTTATTATCATTACATACAAGATGTGTTTACATATTATTAAATGAAGTTTAGGTAATTTTAATGATAATTATTGATAACCCATTTTACTGGGTTGGATATTTTTCTAGCGTGTATAAAGACAAAAACTAAACGATGTGATAAGCTAAGAAATTAACATTGACATGAAGCTAAGAAATTAACAAAAAGGCCAGTAAAAGTCTGCGCAATGTAAAAAAAAAATTTTTTTACATTCTTTAATGAGAGGAGAATATTTTTACTTAAGATTAAATAGATTTTACTTACCAATTATTGAAAATAGATTATTGCTCAAAAAAAGTAGCTGTTCACAGAGGTCTGAGCTGTTGTTTAAAACGGAAAGCCATAAGTTTAAGCCATCTTCAATAAGGTAGATATAATTGTTTTCATTAATGTTTGTGCTTGCTTCAATCAAACTGTATAAAAATGGTTTTAAAGTTGGCGGAATACCGCATAATGCCTTCACGATATGATGCTAAAAAATTAAACAAATTTCAAGATCGAACAAAATTTACATAAGAGTATGTAACGAAGAAAAAACAGTAGAATGAACGATTTTCGCTTATACCAAATATTAATACGATGTATTAAACCAACAATACAACTACATGATAATGACAAACTACTCAGTTAATTACCAATGTTGATAGTACTGCACATTTCAACATGTTTTCATCCCCTCCTGTTTGCCATACAAGCGGAAGATAGTTAATCAAACCTTCCAGATTGGCGGAAATATAATCGCTCATCCTATCGATCATTGTGGACAATATGTTTAAAATGTTCGTCTAAAATATAATTGAAGCGAATATCAAAAATCAATCTATGTACAGGTAGATTTACTTTTGTTTCCCATTCTTTTGCCTCTTTGAGTAACAGTAAAAGTGCAGTAAAACATGTATCAAAGCAAGGAAAGAATTGTTGAGGTTCGAATTCAAAATCATCCAACATTGCCATTAACGTACTGAAATTCACGAGCATATATTTTAACCCGAAACTAGTATTATAATTACTTTGAAGCTTCAATTCGTACTGCCATATCTTCGTCGGAACGTAGCAAATATAAGCACAGCTGGTAAACTTCTGGGCGTAATCCTCGAAGCATTCTAACACCTGACCACTTTCCTGAAATATACTGTGTATCACAATTTAGCTTAACCATTAACTGAACTACCTATTAGCCATATAATTCTTCTACGGATAATGTGGCAGCCGACAGTCCTTACATTAGCTTCTAGTATCAAATAGTCAGTAAACCAGTCATTAAAATCAATCTGCAATCATTAATCAGAGGAAATTTTATAGAAATTTCAATTAGTAGAGAATCAATTGGTAGAGAATTATAGCTAAGGATCTGAAAATAAGAAAAAAATACAATTAAATCATATGTTGCGTAGAAGTCAGAAGATTCTTAAAAATAATGTTTCATTTCCAATTTGAAATCACTTGACTTGAAACTCGAAAATTCGGCATGCTTTTTTTACAAAAATCCTCATAATGTTACCCGAAAATCGTGTGAAACTAATAGAGTCAAATTGTACTAAATTCTATAAATTCAGACACATAGTCAGTCGTTGGGAATTGTTTTCTGAGACGAAAGAATATTTAAATTTAATTAAGTGGTTTCGAAAGTGTGCACTGTGTCACATCAAACATCACTTGCAGTGGGAGATTTTTGATTTTTTATTTACATTGACTGCGAAAAATTTTTTCATCTGCGAATTTTCTTGTACTACATTAATTACGATTAATTGCAATGAAGCAGTTTTCGTATGCCGTTTTACTGAAAACTGAAAATTTCCCCTCTTTCAGTAAATACGATGAAATTTCAGATGGGTCTGAGCTACTGAAAAATACTGAAAAGTGACAAACGGTTTGGCACGAGTAAATATTTTCAAATGTGCGCGGCAAGCAACATATTTCTTTCTGCGTAATGCTGTTATGAAGGTCGAATATTTTTGTGGTGATAATTTATCACCGCTTAGGATGACTTTATAATCACTATTGCTCTCCCAAAAACCGAAAACTGACACTTTTTGTTTTCAATTTTCAGGAAATGCAATGAGAGTGTTCCCGTACTTTCATGAATTTCCCCCACCACATGATTCAGGAATATTCAGTGACTGAAAGTACGGGAACATACATATTTTCTCATAGAAGTATTAAATTGCAATCGCTTTTCCCCTTTTTTGTCTATAATAGCGAAGACAACGTATATCGGCTCTAGCTTTTCCAAGCAATGGATATTTGATACGGGAATATGGATCAATTAACCATTATCACTTAGTTAAATTTAAATTTTTGATCGTCTCAAAAACACATTACATTTGATACTGCTTTCGTAGGCTTAATCCGCAAAATGATTCATATTCCCGCTTCAATTATACTCTGCTCTAGGAAAAGCTCTAGAGCCGATATACGTTGTTATGCTATTAAAGAAAAGAAGGGAAAATACTTCTATGAGCAAATATCGTTGGATAAAATTCGAAATCACAAAATTTATCACAACCAATGTAAATAAATATCACAACGGGCCTCTCCTGTGCCTATGTGTGCTGGTCGTCAGGCCTCTGAAGATCGGCAGCCACGTTAACCTAACCTAATGTAAATAAAAAAAACCCTAGCGCATCAGAACCGCTAGAAACACTAATGTTCGAAGAACAGTAGAGGATTTGTGCAGATATTGAGTGTGTATTCTACCAATACTTACTTTTCCTACTTAAAACTAATACACCCTAAGTAATAATAGAATCTAAGCTTATTTTAATTTCGGTGAATTCATCGAAAGATACTGCGGTAAAAAGGTGTTTGGGGTTGCCATCCGAAAAATGTACAGAGCTTAAAAAGTTTCAACAATGTTTACTTATTTTCATTGCAAATGTTTGCAATGAAAATACTTAATGCAAGCATTCATTGGAACGAAAACAACAAAAAGGCCTAGTACTAGTAGCCCTTTGCTAGCACCGAAGCCAAAAATATGTCGCATCTGCCTTACATTGAAGTCAACCTGCTCTGCGAATTTTGTATTGATCCGATGACTGCATTGGAAGCTATAGGGATGCAAAGAAATTCAGGGTTATCTTTCGCAAAAGTTTTCAAAGTTTCTAGATCTTAATATTTGGTGTCTATTTTCATTATAAGATCACTACGATTTGAAAATGCTATGCTAAAATCGTTAACTAAATTTCTACTGAGTATTGCCCACAATAAGTTTAATTTGCCATTTGAATTTCGTTATGATTCAATGACTGTACTAGAAGCTATAGGGCAAAGAGCTTTATTTTCCTCAGGAATTTTCAAAATTTAAGACACAAAAATTACCATAGCTGGCAGTTCCAACCGAATTTTACTACTTAAGGCCAATACATTCTGTAAATTTCAATTAATTATGATTATCGGATCGTGAGTTTCCGTGAAGAGAAGTTTTTGATGCTATAAATAAAGGTAAATTGGGAAAGGGTTACCAGGCGTGCCCGTTGTGAAATTCCAAATTTTTTTACTTTGGCTATGGAAACAAAGCATAAGACTTATTTATGAGTGGCTATCTTCCCAAAAAGCGATAATTTTTAAGGAGATTCGATGATTTTAAGGGTTTTGCACTTTCAGCGCCTGTCTAGCTACAGAGTCGCCAACATGATCAATAAAAGCTACACAAATTTACAATTAAATAATACCAATATGTTCTGAAAGTTTCATTATAATTGAATAGCTTTATCAAAAGTTATCGTAATTTAAAAATTTTCAAATTTTCCCGTTATCTATTTAGGCACCTAATGTTCTTCGAACATTAGTAACAACCTCCCGCTGCAAGTGGTCACATCAGTCCGGTATACACTATGTGCATAACAGTGCATACTTTCAAAATCACTTAGTTAAAATATTTTAATTCAAAGACCAGTTTTTCCTTTAGAAGCTAGATATATTTTAATTTCTTGACTGATATCGATATTTCGGAGGTAATCTGCCCTCTTCTTCAGTGTCTATTGGTCACATCAGTAACATCAGAATCAACACTCTTCTTCAGTGTCTATTGGCATCAATAGTCCAATGTCAATTTTCGAAAGGTACATCTCGGAAATAGTTCCTATTGTTTCCGCGTAAATTTTATGAAAAACAACTTAACGGTCGCGAACGATACCGAATTGGTATGTGTTGGGGATTTTGGATGCATGTCGTTCATCGAGTTAGTCAACGTAGGCTTGGGCTGTTTAGTTGTGATTAGTCATGTGGCCGAGATCCGGACCTACTTTTTGAACCTAGTCAAATAGTAAGCGTACGTTTAAAGGAGTGGTTTGGAAACTCGGCAACCATGGCTATAAACTGGACGATGTGGACATGCCCAAAGAAAGTTTGGCAAATTTTGGCAATTGCCTATATATATAAGGGAAAATAAGTAAAAGATAGAATGAAATTATTTATAACTTAAAATTATGCTAGAAAAATCTTGATCGTATTCGACAAACATTAAAACAATTAAGAGCAAACAATTTCTAATATGAAATAATACCAGGTGTTTTTAGACTACCTAGGAACTGAAAGTAACTGAAGTCGCAGTGAAAATGAATTTTATTGTGTCATGTACTTAATTTATATCAATTCATGATGCTGATTATACAAAATTTACTGTGAATAAAGACAATAAAAGGAATGTTCACAAACCATGAGAATTTAGATTATGATGGAATACAGGGAGTTAAGTGTCCGTCTGAGAATGTGCATTTGGCATTGAAGATGCATGTAACGTATGATATTTGAACTTATATTTAGTCTAATCTAGTTGTGTACATGATAAATGCAAATTACGTGGACTATGTTAGTACGTTATACAAAGATACGATATGGGCATAATGCTTATCTTATGATAGAGCAGTGATATATTTATAAAATACTTATATTAACCTAGAACAATACTTATCATATAAGTTACGGTAGCCCCTTAACATTAGCACGCAGAACGAAATATCACACACGAAATATGCACATTTTGCAACTTCTCACGCGAAATCGAAATCTGACCCACTGTCTGGCTTAAATCCGTTTTTCTAAATTCCCCACTTGAATTGAAATTGACTCCGTCTATCTCGCTAGTTTTCAAGCGTTATGGGAAACCGAGTTTTAATCAATGATAATATTTCAAGTCAGTCTTTGTCGACCATTCAACAGATGAGCACAACAATCAAAAAGCAATATATAAAAATTTGTGTAAACTAAGTTGTGTTTGAACTTAAACCAAGTTGTGTTTTAACTGAATAAAGTTTGTGTAAACTAAGTTGTGTTTGAACTTAAACCAAGTTGTGTTTTAACTGGCGCCCAACGAGGGGCCGCATACAGTGCAGTGACAGCAGCTCGTCCCTGAAAACCCTTCAACAGGATAATAGGACCTCGATTTTTTTCGCTGGAACACTTGCGGCCCAAATTTTGAAAATTAAGAGGCCGTACCCACGCATCACTCCCAACGGAGCTTCAACCCGCACAGGAGGATCAACTCTAGGGACATCTAAATACCTAAATACCTAAGTCAACCAAACTATCGAAGCTACCTTATCCAACATGGACAAAGTGTATTTCATGTAAGGAGAGTCTCCGCTGCGCAAACTCACTCGAGTCCAGTTCCAATGGAAGTGAACCCAACACTTTCTCATTACAGGAGGAATGCACCAACTCCAAATAACCTTCCGATAACACAGGTCTCAAGATTAGCTCAAAGCCAGGAAATTCCTGCAAACACTAATCAGCCCTTAATTATTAACCCAAATCTGTTAGCTAGACCCGTAAAAAGGCAGAATGGGTCGGATCGGCAACCGATTTCAAAAGTACAGCGGATCAACCACTAAGAAGACCAACAAGTGTCAACACCATCAACTGTGGAGTTTGAAGTAGGGAGTTATCAGCCGAATAACGACGAGTACTACTATGATGACTACGAGGACTTGCAGGATCTTTATCTAGATCTCACCACCGACACATCTGAACAGATTAATTTTTTAGGGGTAAATCCCTCCTGCTATATGTCAGTCGAACGCTGGCAAGAGAACCAGTAAAGTTTCTAATAGACACGGGCGCTGCTAAAAACTATATTAAAGACCTCGGCGCTCTAAGGGTCTCCGAAATGTAGAAAAACCCTTTTTGGTGAAGTCTACTCATGGAACAACTAAGGTAGTGTCTAAGTGTCTCATAAATATTTTCAATAAAAATGATTGGTTCTATATTCTGCCTAATCTTGAAACATTCGATGGTATCATCGGTTTTGATCTTTTACAAGAGGTCAATGCCGAAATTAATCTACAATCCGAAAATTTAATCCTTGATTGAGGACAGGAAAGGCTGGCGTATCTTCAGTGCAGAGATGTGAATAACGTCTCCACTGCAAGCGAGATTTCTAGTTTTTCCATACCTCCGGACATAGAAACGGAATTTTCTGAAATGGTGAAACGGTATTCAAGAGTTTTTGCTGATGTTACCGAATATTTGCCTTTTAACACTAACATTGTTGCAACCATCAGGACAACCGATAATGAGCCTGTGTATTCGAAAACTTATCCTTACCCGATAGCGGCGAGTGAGTTTGTGAATAAAGAAATTTCGGAGTTGCTATCTAATGGAATTATTCGACCCTCACGATCACCATATAACAACCCCATATGGGTGGCTGATAAGAAAGGTATTGATGATTTGGGAAATCGTAAGATGCGGCTGGTTATCGACTTTAGAAAATTAAATGACAAAACGATAAACGATAAATACCCCATCCCGGATACCTCTGTTATCTTGGCTAATTTAGGCAAAGCATCGTATTTTTCGACGCTAGACTTAAAGTCTGGCTTCCACCAAATAAACCTGGCGGAACGCGACAGAGAAAAGACAGCATTTTCCGTAAATAACGGGAAGTACGAGTTCTGCAGGCTTCCTTTCGGGTTACAAATGCACCCAGCATCTTTCAAAGGGCAATCGACGATATCTTAAGGGAAGAAATCGGCACGACTTGCCACGTCTATATTGACGATGTAATAATTTTTTCAGAAACCAAAGAACAACACCTAGATGACGTAGACCGAATTCTGAAGAAGCTTTACGCGGCCAATAAGCGGGTGTCACCAGAAAAATCTAAATTTTTTAGGACAAATGTAAAATTCCTTGGATTTGTAGTTTCTGCTGATGGTATAAGAACCTGTTCAGATAATGTTCGCGATATTGTTGAATATGAGACCCACAAAACACTTCGTAGCCTGCGATCATTTCTCGGACTCGCTGGCTACTACTGGCGTTTTATAAAAGATTGCGCTCAAATCGCGAAACCTTTAACGAAATATTTACGTGGGGAAAACGGACATGTAGGTTCTAACCGATCAAAAAATATAAGAATTGAATTCAATTACGAGGCACTACTCACTTTTGACAAGATAAAGAATGTTTTAGCTCGGAAGATGTGCTTTTACTATATCCCAACTACGAGAAACCTTTCGACCTAACCACCGATGCATCTTCACATGCAATAGGGGCTGTTCTGTCCCAGGGAGGTAGGCCAATAACAATGATCTCAAGAACATTGTCGTCCACTGAGGAGCATTACATTACCAATGAGCGCGAACTTTTGGCAATAGTTTGGAGTCTGCAGAAACTGCGCAACTACTTTTACGGCGTGAAACAGCTTAATACTTTTATGGACCACCAACCTCTCACCTTTGCAATTTCAGATAAAAATCCCAACGCCAAAATCAAAAGGTAGAAGAATTCTCTCCAAAATTTTTCTATAAGCCAGTAAAAGAAAATCACGTTGCCGATGTTCTTTCAAGGCAGCATATAAATACTCTTGTAGGTTCCACAGAAACTGATGAAGCAACCGCCCATAGCGAAGAATCTTCAACCAATACCATTCCAACGGTCCCCAACCCAATAAATTGTTTTCGGAATCAAATAATCTTGGAAGCCAGAATGGAATTGGAGAAAGTGACGAAAATTATATTTAAAAAACAAATTAAGCACTTACTAACCTATAAAGATTTGGACAGCTTATATGAACTACTAAAACAGGCTGTGAATCCAAACGCGGTTAACGCACTTCTTTGTGACTTGCACATCTTTGGCTAGATTCAAAACGAGCTAGTAAGAAGATTTCCATCTGTTAAATTTGTCTATACTGAAAAGTTTGTCACGGACATATTTGATCCAAATGATCAAGCTGAGATTGTAGCAACTGAGCACAGTAGGGCTTATCAATCTGTGCAAGAGAATTATCTTCAAATTCTCAAGGACTATTACTTTCCCCAAATACGAAAACGGATTAAAGAAGCGATTGCTAACTGTAGAGTTTGTCATGAAGCTAAGTATCAAAGGCATCCACCTAAACCAGAGATTGGAAGAACACCAACTCCCTCCCAACCCGATGAAATACTTCACATTGGTATCTATTCTACTGATAAAACACATTTTCTAACCTGTATAGACAAATTCTCTAAGTTTGCAACAGTCATACCAATCAAATCTAGCTCGATTATCGATATAAAAGGACCATTATTGCAGATTCTCAATCTATTCTATCAAACAAAAACTATAGTTAGTGACAACAAAAAACTTTTAGCTCCCATACGATAAAATCATTGCTTAGAGACCATTTCAAAATAGATACTTTCACAACCCCTTCACTTCATAGCACAACTAACGGGCAAGTAGAGCGATTCCATAGTACTTTGACGGAAATTGCTAGATGCACGAAGCTTGATCAAATTGTCAGCGACACTGTTGAACTCACCTTGATAGCGACAGCTAAATATAACAGTAATCTAATTAACTCTATGCCCACCAAATTGAGAGAAGAAATAGAAGTACGGATTAAGGAAGCTCAAGAAACAGAACTCAAACGACATAATACAGACAGACATACCCGAACATTTCAGCCAGGAGACCAAGTTTTCGTGAAAACAAACAAGCCCATAGAAAATAAGTTCTCAAAATTTTATATTGAAAAAACGGTTGAAAAAGAGTAAAGAACAACTGTTTTAATCAATAGCAAGCAGGTAAATAAAGGCAATCTAAGATGATTTACATATTCGATTCCAGGTCCTTCTTAACTATAAACGTTCATTGGACTCACGAAAAGATACTGGACTACTCGAACTCATATTACATACATATAACTACTGGCCAGGAGCAGTCTTCGAGGATTTTGGTTACCTATCTCACTATACGAACTTGACAGCATACGAATCTATAGCCCACGAAACACTAGGTTTCTTACAATTTTTTACTGACGCTAAAGTTCGAATAACTATTCAGACAGACATTAATCAGATCCTCCATCTCTTAAAGACATTACGAATCTACCACCGTCATGTACGCAGTATTAACCTGTGAGCGATTTCTCACCTAATATTAATTTTATGTTTTTGCCTGAAAATATATATGTCAAACGGCCGCTTTGAAACATGAACTATTTTTATTATCCAACAAATGACTGACTAGTGTCACGACCTACAAAAAGTGATAACTAGATTTCATCGGTCACACCGCAACCTTTGTGGTGAACTTGAGAGTTCCCCACAGCACTCCCCTCTAAGTGAGGGAACCTCGCGGCAAATCGACGTCTGGCAGATGCTGGTTGATAAGTCTTGGTGAGGTATGCTGGTCGTTTTGGCCCTTCATCAGTCGCAAGCGTAGAATTCGTTTCGAGAAAGGCCGGTTTCAATCGCTCTGTGGACACATTGATTGGTTTTCCATTGACGTCTATGGTATACAGAGCGTTCAAAATTAGTTTCAGGATTTTGTGTGGACCAGTGTACGGTCTAGTCAAGGATTTTCGGAGTGAGTCCACTCTTAAAAACACGTGCGTACATGTGTCGAGATGCTTGTTTTTGAAGATTTTTCGGTCGGTGTGATGCGTTGTTTGAACGGGTCGTAATGCTTGCATGGTTTCTCTTAAATTGTCGAGGAAACAGTGTGGTCCGATAGCAATTATTACGACAAATGCCTGAAATTTTAAAGTCGTCAAAATCAGGAGTTCCGGCCACATACTTTAAGGCTGTTCCTAGCAGGTTTGTGGGGAACTCTCAAGTTCACCACAAAGGATGCGGTGTGACCGATGAAATCTAGTTATCACTTTTTGTAGGTCGTGACACTATCATGAACAAAATGGCGTTTAGGTGCGTTGTCACTGGCTCCCGCCTGATGAGCCAGTGACTTTATGCGTTTCCCGAGTGCTTAAACGAGCATGGTGGCGTACATCGCTTGGCGCCTGCACCATACTTGTGGTGGTACCAACATATTGAAAATGGCTTGCCTGGATATATGCGTTTAGCATTTTGAGCAGGAGCTGCCGAGTGAAACGGTCTACGGCATGTAGAACATGTTGGACAAGGGGATTGTTGCGCATTCGTTTTTGCGCGCATTATTTCATATTTGAGTCCTGCGATCTCTTGCACGAGGTCATCATATCGCGTGACGTTTACCACGGACTCAACGTTGTTCCGATATGAGACCGACGTTATCCGATCCGCTGACTCTGCTAGGTTGTCCAGGTTGGTAATGTTCGACCCGAGTATGATTTGTTGCACGTTATTCGGCAGCCGTTCGAGCCACAGTGATTTCAAAAACAACTCTGTGACGTTAGCACCAGCCGCGCATCGCATTTGTCGTAATAATTGCGAAGGACGTTGGTCCCCTAGTTCTAGTTCACACACGAGCTTACGCGTCAATTCGTGTTGCGACAGTTCGTACGCGGACTGTAGTCGATTTTTAACTGCATTATATTTGCCCTGTGCTGGAGGATCATTCAAAATGTCTGTTACCTGGTCTAATGCCGCGGCGTCCAGTTCTCCTATCACTCTATCAAATTGCGCTGCATCCGTGTTGATATGGTACGATCGGAATTTCGCTTCAACCCTGCTGAACCAACTACGAACTTTGGTTGGCCAAAATGGCGGTAGCGTGAGTGAAATCGCTCTGACTCCTGCCACATCCCGAGATGGCTCGGGCTCCGCTTCTTGGTTGCCATCCGTCGCGTCAACGAACTCTCCATTTTCCGTCATGTTGACGTCGGGGTCACCAATGTGAGGGATTTCTCACCTAATATTAATTTTATGTTTTTGCCTGAAAATAGATATGTCAAACGGCCGCTTTGAAACATGAACTATTTTTATTATCCAACAAATGACTGACTAGTGCCACGACCTACAAAAAGTGATAACTAGATTTCATCGGTCACACCGCATTTTTTGTGGTGAACTTGAGAGTTCCCCACAAACCTGCTAGGAACAGCCTTAAAATATGTGGCCGGAACTCCTGATTTTGACGACTTTAACGAGGTCAAAACCAAGGAGGAGGCATTGATAGAAGCTAATGAACAACAAATCCGTATTAATACGGAAATTCAGGTAAAAATAAATCAATTAACTGATACGGTGAACACATTGGTAGCTGCTAGTAAAAAGGTAACAACGGACTCCGGACATCTACTCGCGGTAATTCAGAGCAGGAGAAAAGCTATTATTAATCACCTCGACAATATAGTTTACTCGATAATGTTGGGAAAGCTTAATGTTATAAACCCTGTAATTTTGGATAATAGAGAACACTCTGCAAACATTAGCATTAGTGACATAGAAATTAAAAATTACAGAAGACAATGATCAAATATTTTTCTTTAATAAATACCCCAAAGTCAAGTACATTTGTAATAAAATTCAGCTGTTTCCCGTAATTCATGAAAACAAAATATTAGTATTAGAAACAGACACTGTTGCAAAATGTGGCAGTAACTACAAACCCCTCAAAAGCTGCAAGGCGGCGATTTCAACAGCCTTTTGCAAGTACGATCCAGGTAGCACATGCGTCCGACAGCTTATACTTAACAGTACAGCATCGTGCAAAGCATCTTCGATGGACCACATCAACCTGGTCGAAATAATTTCCGATTGCCTCTTCATCCTGAACGATGTGGTCGCAGAAGTCCAAGAAGGGAACAACCTACCAATGCAGATACGTGGTACTCACCTCCTGACATTTGAAGATAAAGTCACCATCAACGATACATTGTATGTGAATTTCGAGCGAACCACCCGCGTTACCCCCGAGACGGCCAGGACACAAAAATTAAACCTTACAGACCATTTGACGGTTTTGTCGTTACCATTTCTTCACCAAGCCAACATGAAGAATCTGGAGCATATTGCCACTCTAAAGCAAGAGATTAAAACGCGAAGCATGCAATGGGTCGTCTTATCCATTCTTGTCAACATGGTTGTATCTGCGGCATCGTGCATCATAAATCTGAAAATTAAAAATCGCCGTAGCAGGAAAAATACAGCGAAAAATTTGCAGAAAGTGGGACAGGAAGCAATGGTCCACACCATCCTTGGTATGGTCAGAGCAGCACATTTTATACCCATTTTCAAGATTTTTTTTTAGAAAACTGTTAATAGTAACTTGATTGGGATAATATCTACAGTAAAGAACAACCTTTGACAAGTATCCAAAAAAAATTTATTGAAAAATATCGAAAATTAAGCTCGTGACATGAATTTGACATTTTCGTTCAAGACGAAGAGTTGATTTACGGTGAGACACATAACTAATGACTGGATCATCGTAAACAAAAAAACAAAAAATATTTCGTAACGCTGTCGAGTTTTTTCAAATATCTAGATTATTTAATTTTTGGTATAAGTTTGAAGTCAAAAAGACGAAAAAAAAGGAAATTTTTTTTTCGAAATTTCTGTTTTCAGTTGTAAAAAATTCCATAAATAAAAAAACAAGCAAGAAAAAAAAATATCTCGACAGCGTTACCTAGTAAATTGCCTACAAAAATAGTGTGCAAAATTTCAGAAAGATCGGTCGAGTGGTTTTCGAGTTACATGTCTCACCGACTTGAAATATAAAATTCCTCAAAAAACGCGTTTTAAAATGTTAACTGTGTAACTAAAGTGCGTGAAAAATTACGAAACACGTGTACCGTAACTGGTCGATGAAATGAATGTATACTACTACAAGTCACTTATATAAGTGTTTTTACTCAAATATAGCACATACAGGTGTGGATAGAGTGGGAAGACTCTACTATTACGTATTTGAGAGCTGCGCGCGGCTAATAAAGCAGGAAAGGAACGCGATTTGCGCGAAAATATGAATTTGAGTTATTTGTATTGTTAAGCCGATAACTTCGTTAATTTTGCTCGGATCGACCTGAAATTTTGTATCGACACTCCTGAGTCACTCACTATACACTAGTCACTAGACACAAAAAAAATCGATTTTCTGTTTATCGTTGTGTTTCAAGTTGTGTTTTAACTGAATAAAGTTTGTGTAAACTAAGTTGTGTTTGAACTTAAACCAAGTTGTGTTTTAACTTATATTATGTGAGCATTGAACACCAGGAATATAATGTTTGATATTCAAATTTTTTAAACAGATACTGAAGGTGAAGAAAACCAACGAAAGTGTAGCAAATTTGAAAATTGCAAACTATGCGAGGTTTAAGATTGTGCACATAATCGTATATCACATTATCGCACATATGTAGAGATAAAAATAAACGTTTTATGACGGTTCTTTTGTTTAGATCATATTAGGTGCGTGTTTTTGCACTCTGCGTGATTGTTGTTGTATTTAATGTACTTACCTAAACTTACCCTGCCCAAGAATGCAAAAAACGCACCTATTGTTTATCTACGAATTGGAAATTTATATGTCGTGAGTGGTATAGTAAAAACCAACAAATTAATTTATTGGATCCAGAAATTCCAGAAATAATATTTAGATTTGAGATATATTCTAACTTGTTCTTGAGAAGCCGGTGAAATTTAATTTGATTTTATTTAGGGGCTGATTCTGATCATTGATACCTTCAAATACAGAACGGCGTTATTGTTATGCCAAATGCTGAGGAGGTGATACTCGTAAACAAAATGTTTTACACCATACAGTTTTGCTCAACCAGTGTGGTTTGTTCTTTAATATTTTTGTTCAAGCTACTACAATTTTTATTTTATGCTGTTATTTGCGCATTGCTATATTTGGTTTTTGGTTTAGAAATTTACTGACTGGCAATTTGGAATATTATTCACGGAGTTTCCTGAATAATTACGTTGAAAGAAAATGCCAATTTATCGGAAAATTAGTTATTATATTGCATAGTTTTTTGTTTGTTTTTTTTTTTGAAAGATTTAAGTTTTGAAGAGAAGAAAGAAATAGTGGGTTATTGTAAAGCATTCTACAAGTTTGAATAATTGAAAAAGGAATATCATAAAGCAACACACGTTTTGGTTGGTGTATGAAGGATCATCTAAGATTGTATAAGATAGTTGTTTTGCTTGCACAAAAAATTAAAACATTATAAGCTATGAATAAAATTACATAAAGATACAATAAGCAAGAAAAAACACTTTTCTGAAAAAATCAGTTTCTCACATATTAGTTGCAGTTTCTTTCAACAATTTTTTTAGACCCAATACAGCGTCCCAGTGCATTTGATCCGCAAAATGAGTGAATCACATCATGACTAGTTGCGGTAGCTTTTTGCTATTTGTTTTTCTACAAACAAAAAACGAGTGTACTAAATTGGCAAGAAGCCGCATAGAGTTCGAGAACTGATGTAAATACCGCCAAAAGCTATATTTTTCATACACTCAAAAAGAAGTTACGAGAATGGTATTCATAGTTTCTTTCGCTGGTATTCATAGTTTCTTAAAAGAATTCAATTGAGACAGCGTTGATTTGCATCGAACACAGGATAGTCCGGTGTTGCGAAATATAGATGAAGTGCTGATATGGTAAAGGTGTTCAAAAGATTATTCTTGCCATGTTAGCACGCAACAAATTTCGTTGAATTAGTTTTTGCGTCGGATAAAAATGATTCAATTGTTCCGTTGAAAGCAGAGAGGCCAAGAAAAATTTTATCAAAAGATGGGTGAAAATAATTTTCGAAGATCTTCACTGTATACAACCAAAGTAGAAGTGTCCTAAATTGCAAAGTAGGGCAATAAATAAAATAGCATGGTAGAATTACTCAGACTTTCACTCGCAGAACGAACAGAGTACCATCAAAAGCAGCGTGAGAGCTTCACGGCGAAAAATGAAGAAGGTTCCTTTTTTCTACATTCTTTGCAGCTGTGCAAGGAACTCTTCGCTGTTGAAAGTAGCAGTTTTAAGAGGCAACATACCGCTAAAACGTGCTATTTCCGATTCACGTTACCTTCTTTTGACTCCTTATTCCCTCAATCGAAGCGACTAGAACTACTGGTGATTTGCGATGCCAACTTCCAGCACACCAGCTGGCTCAGCAACAAATGCAAACCTTTTGATTTTATAGCCTTTGCGGGGCTAATGACTCTTAAGTATTGGAATTTCTACTACTCTTTTCACCTCAAACAGAAGTGTAGTTATAGATATTATTGTAATAATCTAATATTTTTGTATGTGTCAAAATAAGCATTAAACGATTTTAGCGATGATTGGAGAAAGGCATTTAAAATTATAAGTGGACGAGACATAGTGCGGAGAGGGGTTGTATAATTTAAAAGTAATTTTAAAAAATTCTTACGCTCGCAAATTAAACAAAATGTTAAGATTGACACACGAACAATAAAGGGGAGTCTGAAATTGTAAGCCAGATTGGTTAGGTACACTTGAAAACTGTAATCAAACCAGAAAAAAACTTGATTTTTTTTTCTGAAAACCACTAGGGCTGTTCATACAACTATTTAGTTTGGAAAGCGACGGTAAATTCCGCCACACAGAATTAATCATAGTTATATGACCGCCGGTCCACCCAAACACTGCATCAATAGCATCACTCTAGTGTAGCTCGGAGATTAACATCTACGGAGACGTTATCTTACCGCACTTCTCATCACAGTGGTACTGAGGACGTCATCCACGACGGCAATATAATATATAAAATTTATACAATATGTCGCCCTGTGCACCTGTAATAGTTAAATCAATAGTTGAATAGCGCGTTTCAGATGAGATTTCATTCTGGTGGTAACTATTTGCACGTAAAGCGTGAACTAGTGGTAGGATAAACTCATCGTAATCAATATAATTTCGGTTGAAGTATAGTTATATTAGGTAGCAAACTGCAAAGGATGCTGATGACTTGGTCCCACTAGCAATCAATAAGAATCTGATTGCAATATATAGAAATACACAATGCGCATTGGTTATGATTGACAGCTCGTGCTCGAGACAATGGGCCCTAATAAAACGAAAAATCGAAGAACTACTTGTAGCATTTGCAATTTAATATTTTTCTTCTTTTTTGCCCGAAATTTGAAATCTACAACTTTCGATACGAAAATATCATCTCATGTCCACATTACTGTAACCTGAGATTGAAAACATTTCAAGGGCACAGGAAAATTCCAAGCGATTTTCTATCAAAATAAATCACCGTTAGGTAACGGGATGCTTTGTTTTGACCTACTGCACGAGGCGAGAGAGTCTGGCCGCTGATGTGCGAACATGCACTCGGGATCAGTGTGGCCAGATATTTGCGAGAAAATATAGCCCAATTGCAAATTTTTATAGCCCAAAATAGCCAAGATTTCCTATTTGTAGCCCAAAAACCGCCACACCAGATTTATAACTAAATTAATTCATTTAAGTTGATTAAACTATAACATTTAAATCCGTAAAACTCGTGCGAAGTAACATAAATACTCTAATTGTAGCACAGAAGTCGTTTGAAACAGTAAAAATGTTCGATACCATACACAGATAAAATTTTATTCACAACGTATTTGACAAGGGAAAAATGTGAATAAATTACAGGAACTGTGTAGAAATTTTAGAAAAGTCCTTGAAAAAATAAGTGTAGAAGGCACTTATTTTTTCAAGGACTTTCCTAGAAAGTTCACACAGAAAATAAAAGCTCGCAAAAACAACTTGCAAATTTGGGTGCCACAAAAATTAAATTAGTATAAGAAACAGTCTTAATAGCTAGAAGGGCTGAATATTTTATTTAAAATGTAAATATTTTATCCGATTTCATACATTCAAAACTAGGAACGCAAGTTTTGAAATAAACATTTTTTTTCGATTAGACGATCAGCTGTTAACATTATGTTTAGACGTTTAAATACTTTCAAAAGGAGACATACGTCAAACAATTCCACATACGGGCCTCCAAGGAATGTTTCGCGAAAAAATTGAAGTGTGCTTTGAAATAAAATGAAAAATTTTTAAACATTGGATTTGAAATGCGGTTTGAATCTACTATCGGAATCAACAAAAACTGCTATAGCTTCTTCGGCTTAAAATCAAAAAAGACATCATCATTCTTTAAAAAAGATATCTACTCAATCTTCGTTTGCGGTCGTAAATTGATCGTATTCTGCCAAATTTTGAATGTCTGCTGGAGTATTTGTGTTCTAATCACTTTGAATTTGAACTCTCATCACGATTCTGCTTTCAACCCTCAGATTTCGAGAGAACCCACATTTCTAAAAACACTTTTGTAATTGTAAGTGGAAACACTTTATTCCAAGCCGATCGTATTCACCAGAGAGCTTCAAATATAGAAACTAAATAGGGTCTGGAGAGCGTTCAGTATTTTCCAGAGCTCACAATAAGTTCATCATATAAGTGCAGTAATTTAGTTTTATGTTTGGTATAACTCTAAGGGCTGTAAATAGGTGGAAAAAATTTAGCTTGATGTCTTCCAGATTGTCAATGCTATCACATTTAGCTTTATCAAAAAGATGGTGATGTTTCGGTGTTGTGTTTGCATTTCAATATCAAGTGTCCATCCATCCTTTGAAAATAGCACCCGTCAACTAAGATTTTATGTTAGCTCGCCAAGTTGTACAAGCTAGATACGATGCCAATTCTTCCCAACGATCTTGGTATTTCCGTTTCTCCTATGCAGCTTCCATTGCAACTGTCACGCGTTTCTTTCAAGGTTTTCCGTATGTACATTTTTTCTTTTTGAAACGTAGTGATCTTTGAGGTGTTGTTCTAAAAAATACTCCTGTCTCATCAAGATAAAAGATATTTTCACATAATATTCTTAGTCATGGCTGAAATTTCTGAACTGAGTCTAAATCAACATCAGCTTCTTCGCCACAAAGCGTGCCGTAGTGAATATTGTAGTCCTTTTTAACGGGTTTTCGCTTTCTGTTTGATGCCTTGAAATCACAAGGTTTTAATTTTGTAGTAATTTGACGGGCTCTACTAGTAATTATCTGGCCGGATATTGGCAAATTTTTGGAGCGTGTCTTAGAAGACCATTAATACCACAATTTATCCATCTGGTAGTATGGTAACCGCTTCAACCGCTTTCTCCCAGTGTCTTCATAATTTTCCAATGTTATTTAATATCCGTTTTAGTTGGTTTTTGTTTTTTTTTTTAAATACGATGCACCTGACTCTTACTAATTTTAAAGCTATCGCTAGTTTTTTGTTGGATGTGCAATTGTTTGTCGGATGCCTAACTTATTGCGAACACTTAGATCGTTTTATTTTGCACTCATAGTAGATTTTTTCAGTTGTTTTGACGTTGTCTGAACAAACGTTCAAATATTTACATCATAACTATCAAATAAATTGCATTCGTCCTTGCTTAAAGGGAAAACATGCAACAATGCTCAAATAAATCAATATTTTATTACTATCAGAATACCAATAAAATTGAAGCTATCTATAACGTACCGAATTCTACACGTTAAATAATTTTTCATCAGAAATTATGCGAACAATTGTCTTGACCTTGAACATATATTTTTCTGGAAAACTTCTTTTTGCACAATTTTTCATGCTGATCTGAAAACCGTTTTTGGTCCGATTACAAAGTATGTACTATTAAGCAAGTTTTTTTTTGCAGCTAATCTGGTTCACAGTCCAATTTTAGAGATTGCCCGATTACAGAGTGAATTTTCTTCAAGATTATGTGCGGTGATATTATAGCTCAATTGTTCAGGTCGTTCGTTCATACAGTGTCCCGATTAATAGGTTTTGCTGTATAGCCCAAATATAGTTTTTCATAAAAATAGATAGCCCAAAAACCGCCAACCCGCGAAATGAAAAAACGTCCCGCGAATTTAAATTTTATATAGCCCAATTGGCGGGAAATAGCCCAATCTGGCCACAGTGCTCGGGATAGTCGTTCATTACCCGTCCGCAAAGTAAGTTGATTGCTTGCTTTCCGTATCTTGTGCCTGTGCTGATCGTGTGTTCGCTCGCTCACCACATGGCAAGCCAATAACGTTGAAGGCTTTTGTTCATTTCTAATTCGGGAAAGGAGAAAACGCCGGAAAATCGAGAAACAGCTTGTGTAGTGTCGTTTTTCAAAAGAATTGTTTTCTCGGAGTCGGATAGAGAATGGCGGCGAAAAGAGAATGTATAGATCATGGTGGCGTTATTTTCCTTTGGGAGGAGTTGAGTTTTCGATGCGGGCACGGTTTACAATCGGATAGAATTTTATTTGTGAACGCGATTCAATTATGTAAAAATTATTTATCTCTATATAAATCGAGTGCTGTATGCATAGTTTTTCAAGGAGAATAATTAACGATAGTTGAGCAAATTGTTAAAATAGACGGGCTCGAAAAATTTTCTTGCACGGGATCGAATGTTGCCCTGTTCAGTGCCCTGTTCAGGCGTGCTGTAAATTTTCTAATACTGATGGGGAAAGAAATTCATTTTCTTGGGCACGAGAGTAATAATAGGGAATTATGTGTTGAATCTCCGCCGATCGCAAGTCTAACTTGTGATATGCCGGTCCCAAGCCCGGAGAAAGGAGGAGGGTTTGAGGCAATGAGGTAACTCTATCCTCAGTAAAACTTGCATAGTTGCAGCCTGATGGCTGAATTACATCTAAGCGTCTCAGGTCATTAGGGAGGTTTGGCCACGTTGTCAGACCTGCAACAAAGTTGTGTGAACTCTGGCACGAGGCAAATCTCCTGAAGCAACTATCGCCGAGGCCCCCCATGGAAATGGTTGAGCGATGCCCCGACAACTCATCCTTGTAAAAACTTCCTCTGTCAAGAAACCTGGAACAAAAGCCTCGGATTGGATGGATCAACAACGAGGACCACGCAAACGCACAACGGATTATTCTCTCGGAACCTGGAATGTACGCTCCCTGAACAAACCAGGGGCCGAAAAAGCCCTCCTTCATCAGGTCGAACAGTACAAACTGAGCATTACTGCAGTCCAGGAAACAAATTGGTTAGGCTGCGAGATCAACGACAAGAAATCGCACACCATTTTTACAAGCGGTAAACCATCGGGCCGCAAGGAGTTTGGAGTAGCATTCATAGTGAATAAGCAGCTTAAGTCGCGCGTTACCGACTTCAAACCCGTAAACGAAAGGCTGTGTGCGATTCGCATCAAGGCGCGTTTTTTCAACCTCTGGTCATCAATGTGCACGCTCCCACCGAAGTATAAGAAGACTCTGTAAAAGACGAGTTCTATGCCTGCCTTGAAACTCTCTTCGACTCACTCCCATCAAATGATGTAAAAATGCTGCTGGGAGATTTCAATGCAAAAGTTGGGAATGAAAGTTGGCATCGGGGGACCACTGAAGGTCACAGCCTCCACGAGGAATGCAATGATAACGGCCATTGTCTAATTGACTTCGCTTGCAGCAGGAACCTTGTTGTAAGCTCAACTTGCTTTCCACATCGTCGCATTCACAAGCAGACCTGGAATTCTCCAGACGCACATACCGTCAACCAAATCGACCACGTCCTTATTAGCAAGAGATGGGCGTCAAGTGTTATGGATGTTCGGTCGTACCGCGGAGCTAACTGTGACTCCGATCATTTTCTGGTGAAAACGACATACCGGTGCAGAATTTCCTCAGTGCACCAATCGAGATTCAGCCCTCCCAAAATCTTCGCGGTTGAGAATTTGCTGAACGATTATACGGCTCAGGTATATACGACCGCGCTCGAGGAAAGAATTTCACCAATGCTGCGCGACTTCAGCAACGTAGGTGTCCATGAGTTCTGGGAGGAGCTAAAAAATTCAATCAAGAATGTGGCAGAAAACGATGTGGGATACAAAGCCCGACGAGCGCGAAATGAATGGTTTGACGAAGAATGCAGAAACTCACTTGACGCAAAGAACGAGGCCTACAGACAATGGGTCCAACGTGCAACCAGAGCCAAGAAGGAAAAATATGACGAGCTACGGCGAATATCCAATAGAATAATTAGGCGTAAGAAACGAAAATACTTTGACGAGCAGTTGCTGAACATTAATATAAACCTAGTTAGTAAGAACACCAGACAAGCGTACAGATTAGTAAACTTTATCAAAAACGGCTACCAACCCAGGTCTAGCCTCTGTAAGGACAAAGATGGAAATATTATCAGCGACACCGAAAATATTAGCAAACGATGAGCGTCCTACTTCGAAGAGCTTCTGAATCCGCCTTCAAACATCCTGGCAGCAGAAGCTGAGCTCCATGGTGATACCGTTGGTCAACCGCCATCCACACAATCCCCTACAGTAGAAGAAGTTGATCTCGCCTTGCGTTCACTGAAAAGCAACAAAGCGCCGGGCGCTGACGAGATACCAGCTGAGCTACTCAAGTCTGGTGGGGCGGGTCTATTAAAAGCGCTACATCAACTACTGCTGCGAATATGGGAGACTGAGGTGATCCCAGACGATTGGCGCAGAAGCATCATCTGTCCCATACATAAAAAGGGAGATAAACTGCGGTGCGAGAATTACAGAGGCATCTCCTTAGTCTGTACGGCCTACAAAATCCTGTCAAAAATCCTGGAGTATAGGATTAAACCGTTCGCGGAAGAAATCATTGGCGAATATCAAGGCGGTTTCAGATCTGGTCGCTCCACAATCGACCAGCTCTTCACGGTCAAGCTAATTTTGCAAAAGTGCTGGGAATACGACGTCGACGTATACCAAATCTTTGTCGACTTTAAACAAGCATATGACAGCATCAATCGAGGAGCTCTATATAGCATCATGCTGCAATTTGGTATACCGGCCAAATTAGTGAGACTTGTAAAGATGACGATGAAGACTCGCAAGTCCAGATCCAGAACAGATTGACGGATCCTTTTGAAACTCTGGGTGGCCTGAAGCAGGGCGATGGTATAGCGCCCACGCTCTTCAACCTGGCACTTGAGTTCGCTATTCGGGCAATGAACCTGAACACCAGCGGCACGCTACTTTTTAAGTGGACACAATTGGCAGCATACGCGGATGATATTAACATCATGGCTCGAAAACTGACCGATGCAGAAGAACTTCTGCTTAGACTTGACACCGCAGCAAAGGAATTTGGACTACGAATTAACGAGGACAAAACGAAAGTTATGATGCAATCTAGGACAAGGACGCCAGCGCATACGACCATCAACGTAGGGGACCTTTGCATCAAATTCGTGGACAACTTCGTTTACCTGGGTAGCAATCTATCGAGTGACGCCAACGAAACTGACGAAATCAAGCGACGGATACAACTAGCAAATAAGACATTCTTCTCGGTCCTCCCCATTATGAAATCGAAATATGTGCACAGAAAAACTAAGCTCCGCATTTACAAAACTATCATACGACCTGTGCTGTGCTATGGTTGCGAAACATGGACCTTGACCCAAGCCTTCGAAAATAAGATCGACACCTTCGAACGAAAAGTTCTACGGCGGATTTTTGGGGCTGTTCGCGACCGAGATGGATGGCGCATCTGGTACAACAATGAGTTGTACGAACTTTATGATGAGCTGGAAGTCTCCAAGATCGTCAAATTACAACGTTTACAGTGGGCTGGGCACGTGCAACGCATGAATGACGATCGCATGCCAAAACGTGTCATGAACACAAGACGAGTCGACGGAACGAGGCCAAGAGGAAGGCCAAGAGGAAGACCAAGAGCTCGTTGGGAGAGCTCAGTGTATGCGGACGCCGAGCAATTATTGGGGCTCCAAGACTGGAGGACGCGGTCACGTGACCGAGACAATTGGAGGAATACGATCCAGGCGGCCAAGGCCCGACGTCGGGCTGTTGTGCCACGATGATGATGATAATGATGTTGGATTTATATGATGGATTTATATGATATATTTTGAATTATATGTCGGCGGTGATGTTCTACTCGCTATAAAAAAAGAACTGCCAGAATCCCGTCTTGAGATATCTGATATTAGCGGCCTTAATACGTCTGCATCACACTAAACATTGATCAGAGGCGTGTTTTCTTGGCAATAATATACATCCCACCGTCCGCACCAAGCTCCACATATGATTTGGCGTATAACCTGACCGATTATATTTACCGTATAATGGAGCCCACCGATGATCTCATTCTTATGGGAAATTTCAATCTACCGCATGTAGAGTGGCGACTCTCTGATGATAGTGAACATTACCTTCCATCGTCTAATAACCGACGTGAAGCTTAATTCATTGACTCCATACTTTCAACTGGACTAAAGCAGATCAATTGTATTTACAACACAAATGGACAACTTTTGGACCTAATTTTTTCGAAAATTTCTTCGGATGTCTTGATTCAACGATGCTCATCTTTTCTACTTGTTGAATCCACTCACCATCCAGCTCATCATATAACATTTCAAATCAAAGACGATATACTTACTGTCTAACTTTGTTAATCTTTACAATTTTAACTTCAAGAAAGTCGACTTTGATATGCTGAGTGGAGTGCTAACCGAATGTGACTGGTCTTCGGTTGTGAATGAATCTGACATAAGCGTTGCTACCATAAACTTTCTTCCATCTTATTCGGTTGCTTTGTTCGCTGTGTTCCATTGCGTAACTCTGTACCTTTGAAACGCTTTCCATGGATCAAACCAGATTTAATCAATCTAAAAAATTTGAAAATTAAGGCTTGGAAAGTGTACAATTCGTCGCGTCTAGAAGATGACTATGAAGTTTATGAGGAATTACGAAATAGACTCGTATCTGAAACCTCATCTGCCTACTCAAACTACATGGATGAGCTAAGGCAGTCTTTCATAAGCCGTTTTTGGAGTTTTGTGAATTCAAAAAGGTATCATGGCGGATACCCTTGTTCTTTTATCTCTGACGGCATGGTCATTAATAACTCGCTCGCTATCAGTAACTTGTTTGCAGATTACTTCCAATCTGCGTATGGAATACCTGTCTATGACTTCGACATAACTAATTTCAATTACTTAATGGACTCTCCTAAAACGACGTTGTTAATGAAAGACCTACACATCGACACTGCCACTATCCTAAAGCATATATCTCATCTTGAGAATAGTTTTCATCCTAGTCCTGATGGTATACCGACCATAGTCCTTAAGCGGTGCGCCGATTCTCTCTCACCCCTGTTGGCTCACCTTTTTAATCTATCCATTTCTTCTGGCATTTTTCCAAACTTGTGGAAATATTCATCTATAGCTCTAATTCACAAAAAAAAGCA
This sequence comes from Nemotelus nigrinus, assembly GCA_947369275.1. Taxonomy (NCBI): domain Eukaryota; kingdom Metazoa; phylum Arthropoda; class Insecta; order Diptera; family Stratiomyidae; genus Nemotelus; species Nemotelus nigrinus. The sequence goes on from CANBKX010000376.1 coordinate 24,668, forward strand.
GTAGAGATGTCGTGCACAATTATAGACCAATCGCTAAATTACCATGCGTTGCCAAGCTCTTTGAAGCTATAGTTGCCGAGGTGCTATCTTTCCACTCTAAGGCATTTATCTCGCCTTGCCAGTATGGCTTTATTAAAGGCAAATCTACCACTACTAATCTTTTAGAACTTGCGAATCTAGTCACCCCTGCGATTGAAGAAGGTAAACAAGTTGACTGTATTTACACCGACCTCACGAAGGCTTTTAATAAGCTGGATCATAATATTCTTATATGTAAATTGCATATTCTTGAATTCCCTAATAAGTTTATTGACTGGAGATATGATTTATCTCACAGATCGCAAACAGAACGTTCGATTTCGTGGCACTGTATCCACTGACATAATTTCCACTTCGGGTGTGCCACAAGGCAGCCACCTTGGTCCGATCCTTTTCGCTATTTATATTAACGATCTTATCACCTTCGCTCCTGGACTCTCCATTCTACTCTACGCTGATGACGCAAACATTTTCAATATAATATCATCACTTGACGACTGTACAATCTTACAACGCAATGTGTCATTTTTTTTCTAATTGGTGCGCTCTAAACCATCTTTCACTAAATGCTGACAAAATGCTCAGTTATTTCTTTCTCCCATAAATCATGTCCCATTAATTTCAATTACTTTTTAAATGATATTCTATTGACCCATGCCAATAAAGTTCTTGATTTAGGTGTTCTATTAAACTCTGCCTTTACTTTTAATGACCACATTTACTCTATAATAATAAAAGCCAACTGTGCTCTTGGCTTCTTAAAAAGGCGGTCTACAGAATTCAATGACATTCGGATGACAAAAATCCTATTCTGCTCTCTAGTTCGCTCGATCCTAGAACATGGATGCTTGATGTGATCTCCATTTTATAAGGAGCATATTGATCGAATTGAATCTGTTCAAAAAAGATTCTTAATTTTTGTTTTTAGTTCTTTCCGCTGGTCTGATCCTTTTTGTTTACCTCTTTATGAAAGCCGCTCGCAATTATTGACCATGGACACTAATGAAACTAGACGTCAAACTGTCAAGGCTCTATTCGCTGTGAAGTTGCTCAATGGAAACGTGAACTCTGAGTTTTTATGATCAAAGTTGAACTTTCGTGTTTGTCACGGTGAGCGTAGACATCATAGCGCCCTATCCATCCCATTTCATAAGACCAATTTTGGATTAAATGAACCAACATGCGCAATAGCCCGAAGCTTTAACTCGGCATATCAAATATTCGACTTCAATCATACTGTTGAAATTTTCAAGTGGCAGCTTATCCGACCGTTTAACTGTTCGTCATAAACTTATAAATGTATTTTTTGTAGTAACCATTTTGTTGATGAAACTGTGATAGAATAAAAAAATAAATAAATAGTTATGTGGATCAACGCAACAATCATAAAGCCGATGATCATGTAAGCATCCATAGAATGGTGAAACTCGTGAACGCTCGTAAGAACTAAGGCACAAAATAATGGACTGCTTGCCTAGGTATCTACCCTGCTGTCATTACATTTTGATGGGAAAATTCTCTCCAGATCTCGCAATGCCCTTGGACGCGCGATTTCGGAAGAAAATATGAACTAATCTTTTTGAGCAGGAGTGGCTGGGAGCACCCAGATGTCTGTACTGGAAGATAGTCTGGGATATTGTTCACGGACGGCTCAAATATAGATGTTAGATGTGAAGCTAGTGACTACCTGTGCTTATCGAATCAAATGTGGTTTTTTTGGAGACCATGTTTCTGTTTTTTGACCTGAAATGTTCTCTCTCTTGAAAGCTGCTTGCGGGGCGATTGATGATAAGTGGAAGAAAAAAAGGAATTCCGCAACGACATCAATACTGCGCTGTTGACATTATGTAGACCCCTGACTGCTTCGAAAATTATCCACGATTGAACTCTGTTCAATCGTAGATGTGTGCTATGATGTTTAAGAAAATGAAATTGTTGATGCTTCTACGAAGTAGTGCTCAATGCGTTCAATAAAGCGTTCAGAACCTGCCACATGTGTATCAACCGCATCTACACATACCATTTTTCAAAAATGGTAATCGGTTCCCATTAAGAAAGATGGTTATCTGTAGCATTTAAAAAATTTCGAAAAACTTTTTCAGTTAACATTTTCTGAGGACGTATGCTTAGTTTAGGCTGTCTGCATATCAAGTGGCATTTTTTCATATCATTGAATATTTTGCTTTCATGTTACCTGCAAAAGTAACTTCAGCTTTACGACAAAAGACTCGAAGACGTTCTTATCTTTCAGCAATTATTTGCAAAAGCGTTTGTTCTGGTTAGCAAAATTTAATCTTGTGAAACACTAACTTTTTTAGTCTTTTTTCTATGTATTAAGTGTTGTGAATAAAACAACGCAGTTATTTTTTTTTATCACGTATGAATTTTATTTGGTTAAGAAGCATCAATTATAAAAAAATTATTACATAGTTCTCCATAAACATTTGAATAATGAAGTTTATAAATCAAAGGTCTACGATTTCCTGGAATATTTGACTTCGTGTCAGTCCGTTTTGGTCGTCCAGCAGTAGTCTGCCGACATCCTGGGGCTCCATTTACCCTGGTAACCTTTCTCCATGCTCATCGCATACAGCCCCTAAATTCTCAGGGAAAAATCCAGATATGAGTCTAGAAAATGAATTCTAAGCGACATATTGCAACCCAAAGTATCATATGTCAATAGAAGCTCGTTGATCAATTCTCTATGATCCTCACTCTTATGGTTACCCAAAAAATTTGCAACCACGTTTTTAAAGCATTGCCAAGCTGATTTTTCTAAAACGTTCAATTTTTCTTCGAATTTCGAATCTTTTATTAATTCCTTGATTTAAGTTCCTACGAAAATGACCTCTTTGATTTGAGCATCATTTATTCTGGGGAATTTGTTTTTAAATACAAAAATCCATTTCAATTGCGATTCATCGCCTTTACGAAATGTTTCATAAGACCTTATTTGAATGGAGTGGCGGAACAAATGCATCAGCAGGGTTTACAAGTGGTGAATGCTTCACATTTTTCTGTTCAGGAATTAAATAGCGAAAACAAATATGTAGCACTCCTTTTTTTTGTTTCATATGCTTTTATCGCTACAATACCAAAATTAGCTTGATCTTTTCACAAAAAAAACTGAGGGTGATTGAAACAAAATAAAAGCATTTTCGTAATGAGGGTGAGTAGTCGAAACACGATCACCTATCACAGTTCATGTGGCATCCAAATTTCGCAGGATTTTTTTTTTACCGTTTGTATAGCACTTTTGTGTTCGACACTGCTCAAATATAGAATTCAACAGCTTACATGTTATAAGAAATTCGTTAAATTGTCTTCGGAAGTATTTTCTTAAAGTTCCATTCAGAAATAATAGACTGCATGTAACACCAAAGGTAACCCTGGTCATTCTCTAAGCCGTCACTGGCTGTTTATTTTTGATGTTTTTTAGTCAGATAAATCTATGAACTTTAAAATTATTTAGGAGAAGCAAGTTCAGTCTGTAGAAATGGTTTTTCTAAAGCATAATTTCAAATTCGAAAGTTTTATAAATTCTTTAGTGAATCCGATGAAAGATTAGTTCCAGCCCAAAGTAGCTCATTCAATGATAAATGATTACCTGTTTTTGCGGATGCGTCAAATATGATGCAAATCTTTGCAATCTGTTTATACAAGTGGTACACCGGACGAGGTGGCATGTAATACGCTCTGCCTTTAAAATCGTCGTCACATTTTTCGACGACTCCCGATGAGATAAGTTCTTGAATAATATCATCATATTGTTGACTCTATCGGAGTCTCTACTGAGTTTAGTCATCAACTTAGGTGATTGCACTAGCGCGGCATCACGATTTCCATCAACTAAACAGCTTTCTTTTTTCCATAATTACGAAGCTTTATACCAGCGGCCATTCATACGCACATATTGATCGGTCAATCGATCGTGGTCATCATCTTGGCTACCATGAATATCATCTAAATTTCACAAGCGATTAGTACAGTTGGGTATAAAATTGTAATCTGTATTATATTTATCAAAATCTAGTTGAACAATATTCAGATACATACTCGATGCGATATTTCTAGACACATAAACTATAGGAACTTGCAAAGTCCATCCGAAAATGGTGTCAACAGCAACCCATCGCTTGATTTGCATAGTTTGCTTTTTGACCACGGACCAGCAGATATCAGCATCTAACAATATTTTGATAGCATTTTCGCATTCACCTTAACGATAATCATCCGCAAGTGAAAGAGTCGGCAAACTTTTTATTGAAGTAAGAAATTGCAACACATCTGGACATATGTCAGGAATAAAGATAGAATAATCTGATACAATCATTGATAGGGTTTATAGCGGTTGGACCAAATCTGACCTGATCTATAGCGCGGACTAAGTGAATTTAGTCCTAAGGCGTTTACATGGACCTGACCTAAAATTTGACTAGGTCGGTTATAGTCCTAATTTATTCAGCTGTCATTAAGTTTAATTTTAGTTCACGCACTGTAATAATCTTTGCATTTCTCTCTCAAACATGTTTACTTCAATGATCTTGAATCAAACGAGAGTGTTGCGACCTTATATTCAACACGCATATATTATTAATGGTCGCGTATAAATCAATGCTTAGTTCGGGTGTGTTAACAGCGATATAGTCCACGATCTGAAATTGTGGACTGACCTATCACTAGTTTGGGTTCGGTACTGAGTGTTTACAGCAGGTGGACTAAATAGTTTAGGTCGAATTTGATGTATAGTCCGCGGAATAAAAACAAACACACCCATTGCTATAATTGCTTGTGACATAGCTTTCATTCTGTCAAACAACCGTCAACAACCAAAGGGAATTATCTGCATATTTACCGTATCCACAAGTTCAAGGTTGAGCTTATGTACCACGTTCCGTTTAATGTAGGTCTTGCGGGATCCACCATTCAAAATGACTAGAATCATTAATGCGCTAACGCCGCCAATTGCTCGAATCAATACTCGAGCAATCTACAATAACGCTTTTCTTGATTTATGGATTAAAGAGCATACCGTTGTGAACACGAATTCCCTACACTACAATTTTGAAGCTTTAAAGTTTTCATTACTGATTTCGACTCTAATTGCTCACTAATTTTGCCTCGATATCTTGGATCGTTAATAGACCTCATGTGATTTCTTGAGCATAATTTACACTCAAAATCCATGTATCTTACCAATGAGGCAACTGCGAGATTGCGTACTGCGTGTGCTTCAATGGCAAAAGTAACCATTGTTTAACTCCGTGGTTTCCGTTAATATCCCACCAGCTACTCTAATTGGTTTCACGAACTCATTCTGTTCCGTTCTTAATTTAGTCCCCGCAATATGATCCGACTTCCTGAAGATTCGATTTCAGGCCTTAAAAACAATAAAAATCATTTCCAATCTATCACGATGTATGTTGCATGAAGAATAATCACTGCCAGTTGAAAGTTAATGATCATGTGTGAGTGATGGACACTATTATAGAGCTTTCGTAAATGCATAACATCGCTACGTGAAATTATTCGAGGCAAGTTTATAAACTTTTGCATTATGTTATCAGCAAGTTTTAACCTCACTAAATTGTTCTAACAGTAAGGCAATAACGGCGTCGAAATTTGCACTGGTGGGCGTGAAATCAGCAATAAATTCGGCTGCCTTGCTCAATTAAATATTTGCTAGATAATTAAGTCTATCAGTACCTGAATTGTCATTTCTACCATAGACTACAGTTTTAAAACGCTCTCAAAACAAATACATTTTTTTAGCTTTCTGACGATTATATTCAAAAACAGCTTTGGTAATTTAGCACGATTTCTCATGAGGTTATCTTCTCTGACAAATTAAGATGCTAAAGATGCAGTCTCATTTGCTCGATTTTGAAATGAGCGCGCATATCGTAAACGTTGATTAAGAAGTGCTAATATTGCCCTCACCTAAAGCCGCCTTTACGTTAGTCTGTTTACCAGTGAAATATCCTTTTTCACTGCTATATATTGCTTTTTTATTAGTGGTGAAACCTTTGCACGTAACTGGTGAAATATTTGTTTATCCATCGCAATAAATTACGGTAGTCATCCGACTCTTCTGTGAGTTCTATAACTAGATTTGCTTATTCATGAGTAGAACTATTTTCGAATCAACTCTTCCAGCCACGTTTTTACAAATTTTCGAAGAAAATTAAAATTAAATTTAGTAAATAAAAAATTTTGTATTATATATATATATATATATGTATATATATATATATATATATATATATATATATATATATATATATGTATATATATATATATATATATATATATATATATATATATATATATATATATCTATATATATACATATATATATATGTATATGTATATATATATATATATATATATATATATATATATATATATATATATATATATATATATATATATATATATATATATATATACATATATATATATATATATATATATATATATATATATATATATATATATATATATACACAGTAGGAACTCGTTATAAGCAACCCTCGTTAATGGCAGCTACTCGATATAAACAGGGTATAATTTTCAGCATTGTTGACTCTATATAGGCAACGGGCAAAATGTTTTGACTTGATGTAAGTAAATGGATATTGGATGCATTAAGCAAACTATAAAGAGTGATTTCAAATAAGTAGGTATACATTAAAAAAATATTTAAAAATTTTCCACTGTTCCGTTTGGTGTCATATGTTTCCAGGAACTGCGTATTTTAAAAGATAGCACGTCTGTGGCGAAACTTGTTATCTATAAAAAACAAAATAGAAATCCTAGATTCCGTTCGTCAATTTGAATCATACGAATCGATTACTGAAAAATACAATATTCACAAAGCCACAATATCTTAAATTAAAAAAAGTGAAGAAAAGATTCGAGTTTTCATTGGATCAACTGAATCAAAAATTGGAAACAAACGGAAGTTACTTAACTTAAATATCCCCAAATGGAGGCAAAACTATTTGAGTGGTTCATGAGACAGCGCGAAAAGGATCTACCTTTTACCGGTAAAATATTTTAAAAAAAAAGCTGTTCAGATCTACAATTTGAGCCCTGAGAAAGAGGGAGGATTTAACGCCAGGAATGGATGTTTTGCGAATTTTAAAAAATGGCGGGAAATATATAATACTGATGCCGTGGAACCATTTGTAGAAAAATTTCACTACTTCATACGAATTTTGAGGTACTCCTTTATTAAGATACTCCAGTTGGGCGTTGTAAGCCAGCGAAGACACTCAGCTGTTGACAGAAGAGGGCTCTACTCGCTTTTGGCTGAATCTTACGTCGAATAGAATAGCCAGTGTTTAAAGCTGTCAGTGCAGTGTAAATTTTTGTTAAAATAAATGTTTGGAAATTATTATGCTTTAAGCTTGTCTATGTTAAAAAGTTGGAAATTTTGAGCCGCGTGTGGGTGCAGCGTGCCTAAAAGTAGGCAAAGATTTCATCAAATTTTGATTTGTCATTACTTCTGACAAAAACATTCGATAATCGTGAAATTTGCAGAACATATTGATGTTGAGTAAGATTTAACACACATCGAATTTTAAGATAGTGCGGGCAACCCTGTAGCTACGGCAGGCTCCTGAAAAAAATCCTTCAAATCATTGACCCTCCTGAAAATTTTTGATTTTTGACAAAAAATTTAAATCATCGATAAATTTTGACCTTTGCCCATCATGTCAAATTGAAATTTTGAAATTCCGGTTTGTACAAGAATGACAGCCCATCACCAAATTACCTCTATTTTCAGCACTCGAAAGTTCTATTCACGAGAACTGACGACCGGATTATTCGATCATAATGAAATTTACAGGACATGTTGGTATAAACTAGGGACCAGGTCTGATAGAAGTGATTTTGAAATGCGGGCAACCCTGTGGTAATGGTACAATCTAGAAAAATCACTGAGAAAAAAACAGCTTTTTGGCCTATAACTTCCGATTCAGACATCAGATTTCAACAAAATTTACACAGTACTTGGAGCTTTTTTTGGTAACATTTGGTGAAAATTTGGCTGAAAAATTTTTGTCTCCTAAATCTTGCAAATTTGCTCAGCAAAATAAAGCTTTTTTCCCTATAACTTCCAGTCCAGTGTTGAAATCAAAACGAAGTTCACGCAGTAAGTCGACCTTTATGGTGAACCAATGTCGTAGGAATTTCGTAGAAAAATCATGAAAGGGCTGCCAGCTATGATCATTTTGGTAATTTTGTGGAATTTCTTTACTGAGCGATTATGCTACTAGATTTGCAAATGGGAATGATTCTGCAATGAAAATTAACAACAAATATTAACGCTTGAAAAATTTGAAAAGTTTTGAGGGTGGTGACCCTAAAATTCTTTTCACCTGTATAACTTTCAGCGCAGTGATTCAATCGAAACGAAATTTACTGGTTGGGTTTAACTTAACGTGAAGCAGATTTGGTATATATTTTGCTTTGCTACTAACACAGGGTAACCAGCATTGGCCATTTTCGTAAATATTGCACCAACAGATGCTTCAAATTACATACTCATATTTATTTATTTATTTATTTATTCACGGAAATAAGATCTATTTCATACATATGTTTAAAGCTTATTTATCTTAAAAATCTTATTTATCTTAAAATGAATATAAAAATAAAAATAAAAGATAACAAAAGATAAAAAACAAAAACAAATTTTTAGTGGCTGTTATAGAATCCAATAAAAAAAGCTAATGATAACAATAGGTCTGTTTCCGTACTTGAATCTATTAGAATATATTAAAATAGATTCGCAGCAAGTCGTTTCCGTACTTTTGCTGCAAGCCAAATTCAAGCCAAATGTTGCAGCAAAAAGAAGCCAGCTGCCAAATTCTGTTACTGCTGCAGTTTGCTGAAAGTACGGAAACAGACCTAATATCAACTAATAAGCTAGTGGTAATAACATTCAGAACTGAGCGATACTAAATTAGTCCTATATCTAATTTATCCATGGAAAAAAGTGCACAACTCATGTTGAATGGTATTTACAGAATCATTAAAAAAATCAACCCGATTGCTTACAATATTGCCCGTAATTTGGAGTCTCATAAGAGAAGAATTTTGGTGAAAATTTTACCTAAAGCTATCTACAATGAATATATCGTTCGATCTAGTTTGCCTGGAGGGAACCCGAAATCGCAAAAGGCCAAGGAGATAAGAGGAATCCAAATTACCATTAATTAAATTAAATAAGAATGTGACATCATGGCATGCCCGACGAGCCTGACTCGATGTTTAGCAACTCATGATCACAGAATAAATATTTTCAATACCGTTCAAACGAAGTTTGGAAGCAACGTACCGTAAAAATTTATGCTGAATTCTTTCTAGTTGGTCAATGTGCACCATGTAATGGCAGTGCAGTTCACTGCACTGCCCTGCACTGTAGTTAATGTAAATTGCTACATGCAATTACATGAGCTCTAAATTTCAGTGCAGTGCAGTGCACTGCACTGCATGGCAATGTAATTCGTAATTCAGGCTTTATGGTATAGAACAATCAAAATTCTCAACAGTAGGTTACACTTCTTTTAATGATGGTTGTTCAAATATAAATATATTCAAAATTTTTTGTTCATTCTAATTATCAATTTTTAAACAACTTAGTCAAAAAAAATGTTCAATAAACATTATTCAATTTTAATCATTCCCGCAAAAAAAAAAATCCACTTTGATTCTGCTTTTGGAGGCTTATTCCGCGAAACGATCGAGTTTCCCGTATCAATTATTCTCTGCTTTGATAAGCTTTAGAGACGATATACGTTGTCTATGCTGATTTATAGACAAGAAGGGAACCATGATCACAAATCAATAACCTTTATTAGTAAATTATTTCGATGGATAAAATTTGTCACAATTAACGTAAACAAAAATTAATGATCTCCAACTGCAAGTGATCACATCAGTCAAGTATGCACTGTGAGCTGGTGTCTGATGAGAATCAGTGCATACTTTCTAAACCGCTTAGTCAACAAAAAATTGTTCAATAAAAATTTTTCAATTTTTAATCATCCCGCGAAAACAATTCTACTTCAAAAAATAAAGCTTTAATATTTTAAAAGAAATTATTGTTATAATTATTAGTAGAAAAAACCTACTCTCTGATTTGAGTGGCTAAGAGATTTGGACATATATTTCAATAAAAAGACAAAACTATGCAGTTTTTAGCTTTTACAGACTTTAATGAACATTCATAGATCAATATTTATTTCATTTTATCGTTTTTTCACTTATACATTAAGATGGTTTGCAATCTTTGAATATCACTGGAACAAAGTAGATTAGCTAGAATACTGAAAAGTGGTCCTCAAAGTGCAGGTTGAGTGCAAATGGGTTTCGTTGTAATGTCTGCTTACGAGTATATCAACCACTTCAATGAAGAAATGCAAACTTACAAATAAAATATACTTGTAAATGTAATGCGTAAAAAATGGTGTTTTAGGTTGTCAACTCAATTTTTAGGCGTTATTCGAAATTGAGACTGAGATTATTTCAACATTGCAGTTTGTTCATATTGGACTGTGTAATGTGTCTGCTGCTTTTTCAATTTATGGAAAGTACTACAAAAAATATGTTTTTTTATTCCATTCTTAGTGAAGTGATTCTGAAAAATTTAATTCGGATTAGTTTGGTCTATTGCATCGCCGCGTTTTGTAGATCAGATCAATATTTCGTCTTGCT